>JAJOZX010001578.1:10000-67500 GCA_023014485.1 Bathynomus jamesi | reverse complement strand
GAAAATTGACGAGTTCAAGGACGAGGAACTAAGATGATTCCGTCGCTTCGGTCAAAGTCGTACGAGGATAGGCTTAAGGAGTTAAAACTGACTACACTCGAGACTAGGGGGCTAAGGGGTAATCTAATCCAGGTTTTTAAAATTATGAATGGGTTCGGTAACGTAAATAGAGAGAGCTTTTTCGAAATAGCACAATATAGTAGAACTAGAAATAATGGGTGTAAGCTGACTAATAGAAGGTTCGAGATAGCAGTTGCCAAAAACTTTTTTACACATAGAATAGTAAATAGCTGGAATAGTTTGCCGGTAGAAGTAATTAGAAGCACGTCTATAAATATGTTTTAAAATCGATGAGATGCATATGTTGATAGAGTGGGTATAGTTTAAGGTAGTAAAATTAAGGTTTTTATGGTTCGGAACCCACGTAAAATTGTAGGTCCCTCCGCCACCATGGAGGACATACGCAATACACAATTACAAACACGGTTAGGTAGACCAGCCATGAGTGGATCGTAGGGTCTTCGTTGGTCTGAAACATTAACATAATTTAGTTTCGATTTTTTTTTAATTAAAATTCTAACGCGAGTGAAATTTGAAAAAGTAATCGTTGTATACGATAAAGGAGCGCATTCTATGAACATTTTAATGATACTCCAACGTACTTAATGCAAGCGTAAGTAATTAAAAAAAAAAAAAAAGATGTAACATGTAGGAGCTAATGTAACTTCAACGACCACCGATGAAAATGTAAGAGGAATTTCACTATTATATATATATATATATATATATATACACTTCACCAATTTGAAGCCACGTTTTTACCCATTAACTCCTATTTTGAAAATCGCTCTTACTTTCTTGAGGTTAGGTTAAGTTAGGCTAACATAACCTAAAACAAATAACTGGGTGTATAAAGATGTGATGTAGCATAACGTAGGAATAATTTGATTTCGAGTTTTTTAAATTAAAGTCCTAACGCGGGTAAAATTCGAAAAAATAATCATTGTATAAGGTAAAAAATCATTTTCTCTAAACTTTCTTATAGAACCCCCTCCCCTACTTTAACATAAGCGGAAGTGATTAAATGCTGAAAATATAAAATATATAACCTGTTCGACCTACTGGGCACGAAAATTTACCCAAATGTTCGACCAACTTCTATCTTCATTTTAAAAATGGTAAGACCATGGCATTTGGCAACTTTTCTGGTAATGGTGAGCTGCGTTTGTCTACATATGAAAATAATTTACGACGCTCTAAGCCGTTCGATATCATCGTAACTAACTTAGTTGGTGTGTAATTTGGTGGATGCTGTTCGAGCCGGATACATGAACCTCTATAAAAATTAACTTTAAATACCATCCATGATTTTATATCACACATACACACATAGTGTTATATATATATATATATATATATATATATATATATATATATATATATATATATATATATATAGTGTACACAAATTATCTTTACAACTTCTTTCTCAAATACAAATATTAGGAAACGAGGTACACATATCGTTTTTGGTCCCTCTGTGAGAGAGAATAATAAAGTTTCACATAACCTCAAACACATTCAACATGGGCACTATTTTTCACCCGTAAGACGTCCAAACGGTATTCTATCTCCATCCATGTACGCTACAATATTTCAACGTCAACTCTTGCAACAGCAGCAGCAATTCTGGTCTTTAAATCGTCGATGTTAGCCACTGGAATTGTGTACACGCAGTCTTTTACATAACCCCATAAAAAAAAGTCACAGGGTGTTATGTCTGGTGATCTGGCCGGCCAAGAGATGGAACTTGTTGGTACGAAATTCCCTTAACATGCATTTCCCAAATCGGTGGATTGGCGAGCACTTGTCAATTGGTAACGACCGCATAAACAGAGAACAGAGTTTATATACACCTGGAAGTTAATTATAGGAAAGAATCACTCCAAAAAGCCTCCTGCCGAAGTCACAGAGAAAACAGTGTCACCATTCAGTAGTGTTGAATATCATATTCTTACGGAACACGTCCTCAGAACTAAAAGGAAAATAAAAACGGCTCTACCGGGTGTTCGAAAAGTCCCGTCACCCCCACAAAATGTACATATTGTAATACCAATTTTATTTTTGTGATTAATTGTATTTATATGTGATAGGTGTAATTTAAGAAACGAGTCACTGTCGAGGATAATGTATTTCTAGCTGATGGCACGTTCTATAAACAGAAGTATGGCATGGCGATGGGTAATCCCCTCTCCCCCATTTTGGCCAATTTATTTATGGAGTTTTTTGAAACAAGATTGTTGTCTAGGATATCCTTCCCCAATCAAATTTGGTCAAGATATGTGGATGACATATTATCAGTATGGCCAGCTAATAAGAATTTTGATGACTTCTTTTCCAAACTCAATAACCTTCATCACTCACTTAAGTTCAAATGTGAATGGGAAAAGAATAGAAGAATACCTTTTTCGGTTGTTCTAATCAATGGAGAAAATGACAACATAAAATTGTCTGTGTATACGAAAGAGACCAATTCAAACTCTTACATTCACTATTTTTCATTTCATGATGACCAAGTAAAAATATCAGTTGTATCTTCAATGTTCCTAAGAGGATATAGAATCTGTCACCCTTCTTATGTTGATGAGGAGATACAAAAAATTAACAATATATTTGAAAATCTGTGTTATCCCAAATGGTTCATTTTTAACGCTCATTTAGCAAACAGAAAAATCTTTTATATTGGCAGGTCAACTGGAAACAAGGATTACGAGAAAAGTATTGTCCTTCCCTATAACAAAAACTTGAAAGGGCTTAAGAAAACGTGTCAGAGAATAGGCACTAATGTTAGGCCTGTTCAAAAATCAACTTTTTCTTATTTTCATAGGTTTCTGTACATTTTTCCATGCTTTTTGACCTGAAAAAGCCGAAAATCACAACTATTTTGACCTAGGATGTTGGGAAGCATTGCCGCATGGAGCTTTAAATTTTCTGCCTTGAAATCGGCCAAAGCGCCAATTCCGGGATCCCTCGAATTATGTTTTGCACTTTAACTTTTGATCTAAACAAGATAGAGCAACAAATTAGGTATCAAATGAAAGAGCATAAAATTAATAAATAATAATAATAATAATAATAAATAAATAATAATTAATAATAATAATTATCTATCATTTTTCAGGAAACAACAGAAACTCAATCAGAATCTAGAAAACCATCTACAAGTTACAACTTCACAATGGCATTAAGCAAGGAGCTGAGGGAGCTCCGTGGGCGCACAGTTGATATCTCAGAACCTCCACGTACTGTCCACAGGCAGGTGTCAACTGGGCCATCTACCAGATCTCTCACTGAAACTTTCCTGGTTGGATACCCTTCAGCTTTTATCAGTGGTTCCCAGCTTCCCACCAACAGACAGGCGTTCCAGTATTTCCTTAATCTTCAGAATTTACCGGAAAATGCAGGGAGGCCCATGGTTCAAGACCTTGCATATGAAACAGTTGAATCTATCATCCCATTCTGGCAGATGGCTAGGATCAAGACAATGACCAAGTACAACGCAATGAAGCTCTTCATGAAACTACATGAGAAACATCGTGCTCTGGTGAAAAGCAAAGGAAGAGCAAGTAACCCTGGAGGAAAAAGAGGAGCATTTGTGCTGGAATTAGACAGCCTGTTCGATATAGGAGCTCCAGATGCAATCCAGGAAATACAGAACAACAGACTGTTATCCAGAGAGAAGAAAGATGAGGATATCAAGTTCTACGAAGACCAAAAGACTGAGAGGAAAGGTCATATGTCTGGTCATGACAAGATTTTTGAGACAAGATCCCTGCAGCAAGCAGCGAGGAATGAAAGACTGCAGCATAGACAAGAACAAGGTAAAACTAATTACTTTGAACGTTACAAAAAGTTTTAAGTTTTACTCCATTGCGATATTTAGCATGTACTTAACAATTACTGTCTTAACATGTTGTACTATTTTACAGCTGCAGCAGAACAAGAGGCAGTTGTTCATGTGGATGACATTACCTGGGGTGACTCAACTGACAACGACGCTAACACAGAGGACATGGATTACCATCAGCCTCGTCCTGGATGTTCTCACCATCAAGACACTGTGACTAGTGTGACTTTGACGTTTCCAAGGAAGGTCATGGAATGTGATGTCATCTGCAATACAGCTGATCGTCTTGGTTTATCAGACAATCAAGTTACTGCCATGGTTTCTGCCACCTTGAAAGCTGGAGGGGCTGATCTGGATAACTTCGTCATCTCAACCTCAACAACACGTCGCAACAGAATGCTGTCCAGGTATAATATCAGCCAGAGTCACATGTCCAAGTTTTGTGAAAACCCCCCACAGTACGCTGCCTTACACTGGGATGGAAAGTTGCTCAAAGATGTCTTGGGCAGTGAACCTGGAAGTACCTCAGAGACTTTAGCTGTGCTAGTGTCTGGTCCACCTTCATACACTGAAGGAAAGTTATTGGGAGTACCTGTCATCGACAATTCTTCTGGCACAGCTCAGGCTGAGGCTTCAATGGATTTACTGGAGACATGGGAACTTACGGATAATGTTACTGCCCTTGTTTTTGACACTACATCCAGTAACAGTGGAGTTCACAGAGGAGCTGCCAAACTGCTAGAGAAAATGCTGAACAAAAAGGTGTTTTATCTGGCCTGTCGACATCACATCCTGGAAATCCTAGTAGGAGCAGTTTGGGAGAAGCTGTTTGGGAAGGTGAAGGGGCCAGATAATCCCTGGTTTGAGCATCTGAAGGATGTTTGGACGGACTTGTCCAAGGAAAACCCAAAGATGCTGGCTATCAACAGCAAATGGCTGAAGGAAAAGAAGAAGAACTGAAGAAATACTCCAAGACATTCTAACAGCAGAAAGGCTTCCAAGAGCCGACTACAGGGAAATGGCTGAACTGACAGTCATTGTTCTTGGAGGAACGCCTCCTCGAGGTATTCACTGGAGTCGACCAGGCGCCATTCATCAGGCCAGATGGATGGCCAGAAACCTGTACTCCATGAAAATGCTGATGTTTGCAGATCAACTTGAGTACGACGAAGACACTGTATCAAAGCTGGAAAGACTCAACACCTTCCTTGCGCTGTTCTACACTCCTGTATGGATGATGTCAATGTCTGCTGCAGATGCTCCCGTGAATGATCTAAGTCTAATCCAGGACATATTGAAGTACAAGAAAACTGACCCAGAGCTTGCTGATGCAGTACTTAATAAGATGGAAAACCACAAATGGTACCTGACGCAGGAAGTCGTGCCATTTGCCCTGTTCAGCAGTAGATTGAGTGACACATTGAAGCACGACATTGCTGCCCAGTTACATGCCACTGAGAAGCCAGACAGCTTCAGAACAGGAAAGCCTCTATTCCAGAGAGTCACAGCTAAGACCACCCTGGTTGATCTCATTGGCCCAGAATCACATTTCCTGCTGGACACACTGAACATTGGATCCGAGTGGCTTCTGGAACCTGTCACGTCTTGGCCACAGAATGAGGACTACAGAAAAGCGTTGGACTATGTTAAGAATCTGAAAGCGGTGAATGACATTGCTGAACGTGGTGTCAAGATGATGAGCGACTTTGCAAATGTCATAACAACAGATGCCAAGCAAAGGGACTATCTCCTTCAAGCTGTGGAGTTCAACAGACGCCGCTTTGACAGCTTCAAGAAACAAACTCTCAACAACTGACTGTGTAAATGTCATTATGAAATTAATCATCATGTAATGCTTTCACTTCTTGATCGATTAGACTTGTGACAAAATGTTAATCTCAAATTTGTGTCATGAATAAGGCGCCTTGTCTGCCTTGAGTGTGAGAAAACGAATTTTGTGATATTTCTGAAATCTTTGTATGTACCAATGTGCCATTTCTTGTTCCAAGACTATCATAATTGTATAAGTTAGAAAGAGGATTAAAAACACTTTAATTTGGTGCCTATTTTGTTGCTCTATCTTGTTTAGATAAAAAGTTATAGTGCAAAACATGATTCAAGGGACCCCGGAACTGGTGCTTTTGGCCGATTTCAAGGCAGAAAACTTAAAGCTCCATGCGGCAATGCTGCCCAACAACCTAGGTCAAAATGGTTGTGATTTTCGGCCTTTTCAGGTCAAAAAGCATGGGAAAAAGTACAGAAACCTATGAAAATAAAAAAAAGTTGATTTTTGAACAGGGCTACCTAATGTGGCATTCAAATATAGTAACTGCATAAATGATATGTTAATAAGGAACAAACCTAAGGACAAAAAAGACAGGTGTGTATATATATTACCATGTAAAGAATGTTCTGATAATGTACATGCGGGAGAAACGGGAAGGGATCTCAGTAAAAGAATTTATGAACACAAGAGAGATGTGAAGGTGGGGAATGAAAAAAGTGCTGTATTCTGTCATGTCAGAGACGATAACCATGTAATAGATTTCAATAATTTCAACTTTGTTTTCAAATCTAATAATTATGTTAAGCGTAGAATTGTTGAATGTAGTCTTATAGGCTCTATACAAAATTTTAATCTATCGAATGGTCACTTCTCTCTTAACAAAATTAAGAATTTTGTAACATTACCATCCAAATCTCCAGTCAACACAGGTACATCCGTCAGGACAAAGCTGGGTCGAAGGGGTCACTTAACTATCCCATGATAAGAGGATGGGAAGGTTCAGTGAGCTAATCCCTGATAATTAACTTCTAGGTGTATATCAACTCTGTTCATGCGGTCATTACCAATTGACAAAGGCGAGGAGCCGAAGCTGTATTGGTGTTAACCCCTTAGCTGTGCTATTTTGACACATGAGTTCGCAATGCAGTGTGGAGTTTTTCTTTCGAAATTGCGTCAATTTGCATTTTATTCTTTAGTCTCATTTTAATTGTATATATATTTTATTTTAACTAGATAATTATATATTTTTTTTAATTAATCTGTATTTAGTATGCTTTTAAGCATTAATTTAAAAAATAAATTTGTTAAATCACATAGGAAATTGCATATAACAAAAAAGAAGTGTAATAAATTATTTACTCACCATTATACATACATCTTCCAACTGAGTCACCCCTTCGAGAGTAAAAGGCTCTCATCAATAGAAATATCTTGAGAAGGGACATAAGCAGCTTGAAAACTTGCTCTATACAATTTTAGTAATTCATATATTTTATATAACTTGTTGGTCGAATCAGTACTGTCAGAGAAATGGAAAAACTTCAAGATCAACAAAAACCTGTCTTTCTTCATCACATCATAAAATATTAGAGTATTTAGTGGGGATGTCTACTGAGATAAAATTGCAAAGAAAGTTTGTGCACAATTCCCATCAAAAGTAACACGCCCTCAAAGAGCCGTATTTCTTCTTTAGAAACATCTTTCCAATTGTGAAGCCTACTTCATTTTTTTTAGCCCGGGTGAGCTGCTTATATCAGAAATACATTTAAAAGCATATTTGTTTGTTTGATCACATATAAGTTTTATAATATCGTCATTCACTATGCACTCAAAAATTCCTAAAACATCATCAGCCACAATATCACTCCTAATTTTAGCGCTACAATCACTAACAAATGCAAATGGTGATTGAACCTGTTCTGCTCCAAGCAACTTCTGCACTACGTACAGTGTCTTCAGTTTCTTCTGAGTTTAGTGTATCAATAAGTTCTTCTACATCAAATTCACTATCAGAGTCAGAAAGGTGGAGGCTCGAAGCAGGGCCGGATTAACCATTAAGCAAAATAAGCCCGTGCTTAGGGCATCAAGGGAAGGGGGGCACCACAGAAATTTTCCATTGTCGGATTTATCATGGATTTATTATACTATTATAATCGCGGCTTATAGCCTATAAGCTGTTGAAAACTGAATTATATATATTCATATATAGTATTTATTTTTTTTCATTGTTTGAATTTGTAGTGAACAACAACCCTTTTGAGAGAATAAATATATTTCATTGTAATCACACACTTTACGCTTTGCGTTATTTTGTTTATATCAAATCTTTGAGCGCCATATTAAAAATACATATAGATTAAATATTTTCGTGTGCTATAGGAAGTTATTCTGAACGTGTGATTTGTGCATATAATATTAAATATATATTTTACATAATCATTTGGTATTGTTTTACAGAAAGATTTAGGTTTATAGAATTGTAATATAAATTAATATTAAAATAAAAGAACTATAAACTCTCTATATTGCTGTTGTATCAAGTGATGTTTATCACGGCCATTATAATAATAAGATATACTGACCTAAGTTAATTAGCGTTGAAGAAGTTTATCTGTTGCTCTCTCTTCTTCTCTAGGGTAAGTCTATGAAGTGTACTTTATTTGTATATATAACAATATTTTATCATACACGTATCTTTATTTTATAATTTATTTATCTATTGTCATAACAGTATAAAAGAATTTAGATTGTAATAACCAGAGTGAATAATTTGTAATGTATATATAACATCAAACGTAGTTAGGACAATTTAGGCCCTAAGCAAATGTTCATATTTCCTATAATTAAATATTGTTTTAAATAAATAAATAAATGTAAATATAAAATGTGGCTCGTTAATAGTGAAATGTTAATATTGATATTTTTATAGATTGCGTATTATTAATTCTAATGTTAAGTATTTTTATTTTATAGGTTTCGGTTCCTTCTTTCGGTTCCTTCTTTTGGTTCCTTCTTTCGATTTGATTTGTATTCAACATTTCGAGTTGAGTTATATTTAATTGCCACTTATATTTAAATTGCCACTTTGGTTGTGTACGGTTCCCATTTTGTCTTTCTGAGAATAAAAGAACAAAGCCAAGATTGTGATATGTGTAACTGTGTTGATTGCCACATAATATACAAATAAAATATTCTTTTTATTTCTGTATTTTACAGACCCCAAGAACCAAGATGAAACGTGTTCAGTTAAGTGGTGCACAAAAGCGAAAACTATCAAAAGAGAAACAAGAGAAGACTTTGGATTTAGAGTCCAAGACTGCAAAGCTGACTGATTTCTTCACACAAGTTCCACGACCACAACGTCAACATGATATACCGATTCTGAATCAAAACCAATCTCCGTCATCAGAAGTGGACACAAATACCACTTTGATCACTTCAAAATCAAAATATGATGACGTTGGAATCACCGAGGTGTCACAAGCAGGTTCATCTACCACATGTCTCACTACTGATCTCACTTTGCCTGTAAATTCTCTTGATACCTCTACTGCAAATGTTGATTCAAGTTGCTTTACAAGACATTCTGGGGTTGAAATAATTGCTGAAAATGAAAGTTTAGTGGACCATGGTGATGGTGGTGAAATGAATCAGTCTGCAGAAGATGAAGTAAATATAGCAAAATATCCAGGGTTGTGGCTTGATTTCTCTGCTGATGATGTGGCTTATTGGATTGCTTGTGGACCCAGTGACTGTCAACACCACAATGGGCCATTTGACAAGTCTTACCGGCATTTCAGTAGTGGCAAACCAGCAAGATACTGTTCACAAAAACTTTTCGTTGGGACAAAAGCCAATGGTGAGAAATACAAGAGAGAGTGGTTATTGTATTCACCATCAACAGGATCAGTTTACTGTTATGTTTGTAAACTGTTTGCTCCTAAAAATGTCTCACATTTTGTTATAAGAGAAGGGTTCAGTGACTGGCGAAATACTATTGTAATTGATCATCATGAAAAAAGCACTACTCACCGAGACTCTATGCTAACATACTTAACTCGCAGATAAGGTGCGGGGTTGGGACAACAGTTGGAAAAACAAATTCAGGAAGTGTGTGATTACTGGGAACATGTCTTGAGGCGTGTCATAGCTGTTATTTGTACGTTAGCTGAACGTGGCTTGTCTTTTCGAGGAACAGAAGAAAGATTTGGATCATTGCAGAATGGGAATTTTTTAGGGCTGCTTGAGCTCATAAGCCGGTTTGATCCATTTTTAGCAGGTCACATTTTGAAATATGGAAATTCTGGCAAAGGAAATCCTTCTTACCTGTCCAAAACCACCTGTGAGGAACTCATTCAACTAATGGCTCAAAAGGTCCACGCACTCATTGTTGACGAAGTAAAATCTTCTGGTTATTTTAGTGTGTCAGTTGATTCAACACCAGATCTATCACATATCGATCAGTTAAGTGTTGTACTTAGGTACTTAAAAGATGGACAGCCTATTGAACGCTTTTTAACCTTTCTGAAAATGAAAAGCCATACTGGTGAGGAAATGGCAAATCAGGTGTTGTAGTACTTACGTGAAGTTTGTAAGCTAAACTTTTCAAAATGTAGGGGTCAATCTTACGACAACGCTGCCAACATGTCTGGGCGTTATAAGGGGATGCAGCAAAAATTTTTAGAAACAAACAAGTTTGCTATACAGTATATGTGCCCTGTGCAGCCCATTCACTAAATCTGGTAGGCCGAAGTGCTGTTGACTGCTGTCAAGAGGCGGTTAATTTCTTCTCTACAGTGCAGTTGCTCTATACTTTTTTTTTAGCCTCAACCAGCAGGTGGGAAATTCTTAAAGGTTGTATTGGAAATGAAAGTGTCTTAAAATCCCTCTCTGATACCAGATGGGAGGCACATGCTATGGCAACAGCAGCAATTTTGAAATCTTTCCTTAAAATTTTAGAAGCGTTAGAATGTATAGCTGAAGACCAGTCACAAAAGGGAGACACTAGAAGAGAAGCAAATAATATTGCAAATAAGATGCAAGAGCTAGAATTCGTTTTTATGTTGAATTTTTGGGATGAGATTTTGCAAAATTTTCATAGAGTAAGCAAAGTTCTACAGAATAAGGATGTGAACTTAAAAACATGTGCAGATCTGTATGGATCATTAGCTGACCAACTGTGCACTTCACGAGATGAATTTGAAAGATATGAAGCAGCTACAAAGGAAATGCTACCAGATGTTGATTACAAGGCAGCTCAAACTCGCAAACGTATCAGAAAGAAGGTACCCAATGACGGAGATGCACCAGAAGTATATCTGAATGCCAGAGATAAATTTCTTATCACCACCTTTTACACAATTGTTGACAAACTTGAAACTGAGATGAGAAGAAGAGGAGAGATATACAAAGAAATAGCAGAGATATTTTCTTTTCTAAGTGATGTGCCACATAATGTCACCACTTCATCATCTACTGAAATTGAAAGGTATTCTCAGGGTTGTAAAAAGATGATTGATGCTTACCCAGAGGACTTGAACACTAATTTCTCTGCTGAGCTTCAGCAGTTTCACTCATATGTGTGCCATAAGTTCAGTGCAAAAAGAAATGTAAAAACAAGATTCAGTCATGCTGAACTTTATAAAATAATTTAGAAGACAATATTGAGTGTGCCTTCCCAAATGTAGAAATTGCCTTTCGTATATTTTTAACATTAATGGTCACAAATTGCTCAGCTGAGCGTTCATTTTCTCAGTTGAAGTATATTAAAAATACCAACAGAACAACTATGCAACAAGGCAGGCTGGATGCCTTATCTCTACTAAGTATAGAAGCAGATGTGTTACGTAAGATTAGTTTTGAGGATCTGATCAAAGACTTTGCAATTAAAAAAAGTAGGAGAAAACTTTTCAAATATAAATGAAGTGGAAGTATACAAAAATAAACATTATTTTCCATCTTACTGTAAGTTTTGTTTCATTTCAAAAAATAAAATTTTATTTTATGGTTTATTTTTGTTTATATTTTGAATTACATATATATGGGGCACCAAAATCTTTTAAGTGCTTAGGGCCTCTAAAGGTCTTAATCCGGCCCTGGCTCGAAGTATCACTGAAAGAATCCAATCCTCCATCAACTTTTCAATTTCATATTCACTAAGACGTTTTGCAGCCA
Organism: Bathynomus jamesi; assembly: GCA_023014485.1. Taxonomy (NCBI): domain Eukaryota; kingdom Metazoa; phylum Arthropoda; class Malacostraca; order Isopoda; family Cirolanidae; genus Bathynomus; species Bathynomus jamesi. The sequence continues at coordinate 55,633 of JAJOZX010001578.1, read as the reverse complement.
TTATTCTTACAATTACACGGCTCAAAAAAAAAATTCCAAAAACACAAGAGCAACACGTGAGATAAAACTGGCCCAACCTTGTGATTACAGTTACATGCGTCACGTTTCAAGGTCATGTTAGCCTATAATCTTCCAGAACGCGTCACAATGACGTCATCCCTGCCTTTATATCAGCCAATCATACTATAAAAGCCATGTTGAAGTTCATCACAAGCTATTTTCTTGTAAGGAAAAGTGAAACTCCATATGGAGTTCACCGCAGTAGGTTGGCATTTTCAGGAAACTCCACAGGGAGTAAAACGGATGACTTTCACAATTAAACACGTGAAATGAATGAATGAATGATGCAAACCCACAAGGAAAAAAAATGATTCCAAGGCCTTTCGTGTATTCAGAAGTACACCTCGTCAGGGAAACCTTGACATACATACATACCCTGACATACATACATATACATATCAGGTCATCCCATAAGTAATGTCGTTTTTTAGATCGGAATTTGAAGGAAAAAAAAAACTCAACTGAAACTTTTTAATCTAGTATATATTTTCCATCGGAATCAATGACACTCTGCCAAAGTCCTACAAGCTTTTCAATGCCATGTTTATAAAATTCAGGCGGTTTTGAGGCAAAAAACGTACAAAGACTGGTGTGCAGGTCATCTAAAGAAGTATACTGTTTGTCGTTAAGATAGTTTTGCAGACTCCTGAAGAGATGATAATCTGAAGGCGCAAGGTCTGGAGAATATGGAGAATGTGGCAGTTTTTCCCACCCAAGCTCCTCAATTTTTGCAGAAGTGATCCGAGCGGTATGAGGACGTGCGTTGTCGTGGTGGAACACGATTCCTTTCCGATTAACCAAAGGTGGTCTCTTTTCTTTTAGTGCAGTGTTCAATCGATCCAGTTGTTGACAGTAGACTTGAGCGGTGATTGTTTGGTTGTGTGGTAAGGTTTCGAAGTGTATTACATCACCTTTATCCCACCAAACACTAAGCGACACCTTCCGAGGGTGAATATTTGGTTTTGGCTGTGGTGTCGCTGGTTCTCCGGCACAAACCCACTGTCGACGGCGCTTAACATTCTGGTACGGTATCCACTTTTCATCACCAGTCACTAAACGGTGCAAAAACGGATCTTGGAGTTCACGGGAATGAAGAGCTGTGCTAATGTTTACCCGCACCCTCAGATTGTCAACCGACAATTCATGTGGCACCTATTTTCCTAACTTAGGCACTTTCCCGAGTTGTTGCAAATGTCGATGGATGGTGGACGGGGATGAATTGAGTTTCTGGGCCAATTCTTCGACAGTTGTTGAAGTCTTCTTCATGTGCGGCTAACAGCAGGTCATCATCAAAGTCAGCAGGGCGTCCAGAGCGTGCTGCACCTGTCAAACAGCAGTCACCATTCCTAAACTTTTGAAACCATCTTTGACATTTCCTCACATGCAGAATATCGTTGCCATAAACGTTCTGAATGTTTCGCGTTGCTTCAGTGGCACTATTCCCTTTTTTGAACTCGTAAAGCATTATATGCCTGATATGCTCTTCTGATACCGCCATGTTTATGAGGGGTTCACATAAAGCAAAACACACGTCTTCACTGGTCAAGGTTTGTAATGTATGTAGCGAAACACGATAGATCTCCTCTTAGATATAACCTTCGGAAAATTTATGCTTAAACCGAGTAGGACTAGTTTAAACTTAATCTATCGTAAAAAACGACATTACTTACGGGATGACCTGATACATACCCTGACATACATGCATACATATACATACATAACATTGTTATGCATGAGAATAATGAATAATAAGGTAACGATTAATTAATCGATAATGTAATTAATTCATTACAGCCCGAAATTGCCCACAACGGTTGCTCATGCAAACAGAATGAATTTGTATGTGTAAATACCAAACTGAAAGCGAAGTTCAAACGAAGAATTGCTGTTCGTCATGAAACAAAGTGATCGCGCCGAAATGGCGATTCCATATTTTTCGTTTGTGGAAGGACGATTTATAAATTCTTAAGTACATGAAATTAAAAAACACATGCATGTTAAATACTCATGTAATTTAGGGGAAAAAACATGAATTCAATGTCTTTTTAATTCTATACAATTTCAAATAACAATTACAAAGGGGCTAGCTACACAAAATTAAATTAGGGAAAGAAATAAAAAGTTGAATTATGAAAAAACATGTGATCGTCATTCCTTTGTGCTGGTTCTCGCGCCTCATGCACAAACAAAGCGGAGAAAGCGCTATAAAATTGAACGTTCATTTATAAAAGGGTAACTGCATTCAGGTTTAAATTGTTAGAATCGATAACATGTTACAATTACATCTTTTTCTCTAAAGGTTGATAATTCTTAAAAACAGGATGAATCAATTTAAGATAATCTTATTTGGGTAAGTAAATCTTACGCCTGGCAGCCTCGCGCGGGAACAGGGAGTCATAGGCCGAAAAATGAAGTTATCATATATAAAATCATATCGGATTGAAACAGTAAACGAGAATGAAATTTATATCAAATTATGCTTTACTTATTGCCCAATAACGTAGCAAGTATAAAATTATGTTAGTTAAAAGATGGGATTAAATGTCTTTATTAAAATATAACACTCAAAGTGAAAGGCACCAAATAAGAAAAACGCGGAAGGTCACTGCGTCTCTGAAGTTGAAACGATAAAGTCATAAAAAGACTCCGTGTGAAAGTTTGAAGTAAAAGTTACAAATTAGTTCACCCGACAATTTAACAAAGTAAATGTGTGGTTCATAAAATTGAATAAGCTCAAATAAGTCTTCCCCTATAAGAGTATACAAAACGAACCTAACGCGAATAACTCTTAAAGCGAATTAGTTGGCTAAAGTAATTCAAACGCAAAATAGTTTTAGTCTTCCCTTAAAAATTTAACGAAAGAAAACGGAGACACTCCGTGTATTCTGTTCGTTTGTGTCAATACTAAAGAATAGTATATCGTACGTTCACCGTTTAGAAAACGGACTGAGTTCAATACATTCGGTAGAAATATAATAAAATATATATGGTATTATGATGTAAAATTCCACAAGAAGTGATTATTTACCACTGTCGAAAAGGAAGTAGGTAAACAATGTAATAAAGGTATGCATTAGATATTATAATACGGTAGTATACATTATAACTGAAATGGTCAATTAACCAGACAGGACAAAGATAGAAAAATTGGAGTATGTATGAGTACATTCATTTTTAATGGTCTTGCGTATTACAATACGGCTGTATTCAGTTAAATAACTACCAATTGTAGATTAAAAGTATCTAACATTCAACTTTAAACTGAGTGAGCAGTTTACTTAATTGTATTATTATTATTGTCTTCCCTAAATAAACAAAAATAAATTTATCATTGTCAACAATTTCATTTCTGCAGTGTAAGTTGTTAATAAGATGTTTGACGAATGCATTATTTTTGTAAAAGACTTTTCAATTATTCCCCTACACGGATTGACTGAAATAAGACTATATAACAAGTTTTATATATAACCTTGGGTTAAATTTATATAAGGTGGTTTGAAGGTTTGAAGGAAAACAGGCTAAAATAAAAATATAAATCATACAGTAAATGTAATGAATAAAACCACGTCATATATAACCTTGTTAACCTTGTTAGGGTGCCGTGCGTCGGTCTTTCTTCACACGAAGTCAAGCTAGTGGCCCCGCCTCTAGGTCTGGCTTGGTGGAGGAGCGAGTTGCCCTCTTGCGCTCTCCACTGTACATAGCCATGTACACCCAGCTCATCTGGTACTGTCCTGAGCCAGGCATCTAGTCTCCTATTGAAGACATCAACTTTGACCCCTGTAACATTTTCTGAGGTCCTGCGAAAGCTGGTTGAAAATTCTTGGTCCCCTGACGACCAAGCTATTTTCCTTCAGAGTTGAGGAAGTCCCTTGGGGGCCTTTAATTTGGGAACACTACACATTCTGCCTTTCCTATTTTCCAGCGTTGTTTGGATGGTAATTGGGTTTAGTTTGAGGTTTGGTACCAGTTTTTCGATCATTTTCCATATGTAGATTATAGTATACCTCTCTTCTTCTTTTTAGGGAGTACAGATTTAGTTTACGTAGTCTTTCTCAGTAGTTGAGTCCTTTGCAGCCATCAATCCTGGCTGTGAAATGTGTCTGCGTTTCTTCTAGTTTATTAATTTCTTCCTTTTTATATGGGAACGTCAAAACTGAGCAGTATTCATGTTTTGGTATGATTAGTGTTCTCAGCAGTGGCGGATTTAAGGTGCGCGGGGCCCTAGGCCGGTTGGAGTGCGGGGCCCCAAACTACGCAAAGCTAGCTTAATTAACTGAAATGAGATTTACACCCCCATCCCCCAGTGGTGACCTTACGGGGCCCTCAAATCAATGGGCGAGCGAAGCGTTAAAATAAATTTACTTTTTAAACAATATTCAATTTATTGATAATTAATTAGCCAAATGACCATTTCATAGTTGAACATTACACATTTGTTTTTTTGAAGCTTAACAATAAAAAATAACTATAATAATACACCATTAACAAAAAATAACTATAATAATACACCATTAACTAAAGAGAATACCACTTGACTGAAATGCAAATGATGCAATGAGTGGGTTTTGTTTATTGCAGGCTATTTGTACGGTACACTTAACTATTTCTCAGTCAAAAAAGATTTTTTTCTAGCCTTCTTACTTGCAAACTGTTTGATGACATCAGTAAAATCAAGCACCCTTAATTTCTCATGCTCAATGCTCAACAGGGTGAGTGAAGACAAACGGTCCTGCCCCATGGTGTTTCTTAGATAATTCTTGACTAGTTTCATCTTGGAGAATGATCCCTCCCCAGTGCAGTTTGTGACAAACATGCAGAGATAGAGTCGTAATACAATTTCAACATTAGCAAATGTTTCTACCATGTCATGTCTGTGAATTATCTCATACATTTCTAGTTCAGGACTTTTTGCAGCCTTTGCACCACCTGATGAAGGAGCACTTTCAGGTGAATCTCTTGGAATGGATTTCATAAGGTGTGCAAACTGCAAAAGCTCCGACTCCAATCCAGCCTCCAAGTCCTTAGGATATGAAGACACAAGCTTTTCAGCAGATGCTTTAAGCTCAGTGTTCGTTTTGTTTGAGATTTCTGCTAAAAACCCAAATTTCTCTCGAAGGTCGCTGTAAGCAGCAATGCGTTGTTGTAGGGCAGCACAGAGCTTCTCAATGATGGGCAAGAATGCAGTCACTCTAAACTTGTTTCTCCCTGTCAGCATAACATCCTCCGCGGAGTCTAGTTCATCGTGGTGACGCTTGCGCTTCCTAATACGCTGCGTGTCGGCGTAGTATGCATCATTACTCGTCACATCACAGGGATCACACTTAGCCATAGCTTTTGCTTCAAAGTCATCGAACTGGGATCTCAGGTCTTTAGCAAATTGTAAAAGAGACTCTAGCAGTGTGACAGCTGTGTTGAGGGAGAGCCCAGATTTTTGCAGCTGGATACTGCTACTCTGAAACCTTTCCAATACTGTATCCCAAACTTCAAGAAGAATCACTGTTTCAAGTTTTTTCAAACCTTTGAGAAGACCACTTGCTTCAGCTCTTGTTTCAGCTGGCTGATTCTGATCTGAGAATAACTCTTCCAGAACAATTATGTTTTCTTTGTGTGCTCTACTGAGAGCAGCTACAGCATCTGCTCGTGCTGACCAACGAGTGTCAAAGTATTTTATCAACTTTCAACTTCTTATCTTTATTAGTCTCTAGTACCTCACGGTGTCTCCTCCAACGATAAGTAGATGCAACAAGAAAGGAGTACATATTTTGTACCAGAGCAAACAATGACACTGCAGCAGGACAGCTTTCTGCAGCACACTTAGCCACCAAGTTTAAGGAATGAGCCATACATGGTATGTACTCAGCTTCACTACACTCATTCTTGATTATCTGTTGGGTCCCCAAATATTTACCAGACATGTTGCTGGCATTGTCATAGGACTGTCCTCGGCAGTCGATAACTGGAATGTTCTTCTCTAAGAAAATCAAGAACAGTTGTAGCAATATCTCTGCCAGTGTGGCTTAGCATGGGAATAAACTGCAAAAACCTTTCAACTGGACCTGTAGTAGGCAGTACATAGCGGATTGTAAAAGTAAGTTGATCCATGTGTGAAATATCAGGTGTGGAGTCAACAGAAATTGAGAAGTACTTTGCTGTTTTTACTTCATCTGTTATTGAGGACATAACCTTTTCTGCCATTATTCCAATGACTTCCTCAGAAATGACATGGGACAAGTAGGAAGTATGACCACTACCTTTGTTTGCGTGTTTCTTGATATGTGCTGCCAAGAAACTGTCGTATGTGCTCAGCAGCTCTAGAATCCCAAGATAGTTTCCATTGTGTACTGATCCAATTACTTCATCTTTACCTCGAATGGCTAGCCCGCGTTCGCAAAGTAGCTTCAAAACATCTACACACCTCCTCAATACTGCTTGCCAGTACTCGCATTCACTTTCATATTGTTGTACTAGATTAGAGTCAATACGGGCACCCGCAGTCTTTCGACATATCATTTCGACCATACTTTTCCTGTGCTGATCTGACCTACTGTGAGATTCTATGACATACCTAGCTTTCTTCCAACCATTGAAGCCAGTTGTGAATGAGCTTTCCACCTTTGACATAAGCTTGCAAGCAAAACAATACACTTTACCAGTTGTTTTAGAGTAACAGAGCCATTTAAGATTAATTTCTTGGCCAGATAATGAATGAGTTCGAGTGAATAATGTCTTTGTACAATGACGGGTTCTGTTTAGCTCTTTCACAGCTGACTCTTTGAAGTCACCATCACAGTGTCGACATTCTGCGCTTCCCTTTTTCAACCAATAGTCACACATTTTCAGTAATTATTTTAGGCCATAATCCAAGATCCGTTTCAAATCCTTGTTCAGTACCGGTATTCATAACTTTCACTTCCTCTTGTGTCTCCTCACTGTCACTGTGTTCAGGTTCAATTGCGCTAACTACACTAGGTTCAGTACTAGTTGTGGCTTCTCCAGTTGTTTCAGGCGTAATTGGTGTCTCTACTGATTCAGATTCAGTTTGACCGGATTCAGTTTGAGTTTGTGATTTTGCAGATTCAGATACTGTTGGATATGTCAACCATTGAGTTATTTTTGGTAGTTTTTTTACTCTTTGGTTTACGTCTGCCTTTTCTTGTCGTTTAACAGAGCCAGCTTTATACTTCCTCCCTTGATCACGATCACGACTTGTTGATTTCTCCATTGTGCCTCAGTGCAGCCTCACTGCCTTATCCTGAAACATAAAAACATAAAAAACAAACTATTTACACTTGACCCTCGGTTTAGTATTAATTAATACAGTTTAATTAATTAATTAAATACAGACACTAAACAGTTGTTCGGGTGAAAAAGTCGCTTTATGGGAAAAGTCGCCAGCCCCCACCAGTGGCGACTTTTTCCTTAAATATGTATAAAATGTATTTATTATGAAATCTAAGCTAAACTGACCTAACCAAGCCTAAGTACGTTTCATATAAAAAAATTAATTACATTAATTTAACATTTTTCAACTTATTTATGTTATTATAAAGCTGACTAAAACTCCCCCATCCCCATTTATTGACTGGCGACTTTTTCGAGATACGACTTTTACCATTACTTACCACTAAACACACTCACATGTGCACTCCACAGCGGCCTGAATAGAACTAAACTCCCGCCAGCAAAGAGAGTGATACCATAATTATCACTAATCATTAATCAATTGTATTATTTATAGTGGAATCCAACATTATAATTATATGTGACGGCGCGGGGCCCTCACAGGCGCGGGGCCGTAGGCCATGGCCTACTCGGCCCCCCCCTAAATCCGCCACTGGTTCTCAGCAGGGGAATCATCACTGTCTTGTCCCTCCTTCTGAACGTTCTTAGTACCTGCCCCGCGACTCTTATTGCTTTGTTTATTGCTAATCTGTTTTTGTGTCTCGAATTTGGCATCATCGGTCATTATTACCCCGAAGTCGACCGCTTTCGTGCTTCTCTGAATTTCTCGTCTATCTGGAGCATAATATGCAGTCTGTTTAAGTTCCTCATTTCTACCATATCTCAAGATGTGAAATTTCTCGCCGTTAAATGTCATATTGTTGTCTTCTGATCATTTGTATATTTTGTTCGTGTCCCTCTGCAAGGCCTCCACTGTCTCTGTCTGTTAGCATGATAATGAACAGGAGTGGGGCCAGTATTGTACCTTGTGGTACTGAGCTGCGTACTTCTGATTCTGATGATGATACACCTTGAATTTTGACCACCTGTAGTCGTTTTCTGAGGAAGTTGTAGATGATTCATTTTCCCACTTTGCCTGTTATTCCCATGTTTCATTTTTTGTGCTATTATACCATGATCGCATTTGTCGAAAGCTTTAGCAAAATTCATGTATATGACATCATAGTTTTCATTGCCTTCAGGTGCGTCTAGGATATCGTTATAATGCTCTATACGTTGTGATAGGCATGATCTTCCTGATCGGAATCCGTGCTGATTTTCGTTGAATCTTTCCAGTGTCTCCAAGAAGTCATAGATTTTCTCTCTGACTATTCTTTCAAATATTTTGGTAAGGTGGGACGTCAGGGACACTGGTCTATATTTCTTTGCTTGAGATCTATCCCCGCCTTTATATACAGGGACAATGTTGGCTCTTTTCAAGATGCTCGATATTTCCCCAGTGTCTAGGGATCTTCTCCATATCCAGTATAAGGGTGTAGCTATTTAATTTTTACAGTTTTTAATTAATATTGCATTCCATTTGTCCGGACCTGCAGCTGAATGTGATTTCATTTGTCCTATAGCTCTCGCTACACCTTCTGGGGTAAAATCAAAGTCTGTTATACATTCTCCTTGCAATTTCTCTTCGAAGAATGCATCTATGTCAGGTATCGCTTTGTCATTTTTTGGGGTACTGAAGACCGATTCATACTGGGCTCTCAATGTTTCACATATTTCTTTTAGAATGTCTGTTAGTTCATTATTTCCTTTCCTTAAGGGCCCGATAGTAGCGCGCGTTTTTGTTCCTTTTCGCATAGCTATAGAAATATTTTGGATTTTCCTTTATTGCTTCTACCGCCTTTTCCCTTTCTGTATGGCCCTTTATCAGAGTTTGTATTTCCCAGTCGATTCTCTCCAGTTTTTCTTGTATTACTTTCTTGGCATTATTGTCTCCGCAATTAGCTAACTTCGTCGCTACTCTCTTTCTTTTGCGGAATATTCTTCTCCTTTGACTCTCTAACCAGTTCCTCTTTCCTTTTGGCTGTGCTTTCGGAGCATATTTTTCCAAAATTCTCAGCGTCTTTTCTTCCAAGGTTGTTAGCATTTCCTCAGTTGTTTTATTCTCTAAAACTGTTCTCCAGTCTATTTGGGCCATGTGTGAGCTGACTTTTTCCCAATTTATGGTCTTGGAGTTTAAGTTAAAAGCCCCAAATTTGCTTCTTCCTTCCGTATGTGTGTTGTCTTTTAAAGTTATCGCTATATTTGTTGATAACTCGATTATATTGTGGTCTGAGATAATAGTTGGAGTTATTTTTATATCGGCAATCAAGTTCGTGTTAGTTGTAAATACCAGATCTAGGCAGTTATTTTTCCTAGTATTTTCTGTTATCTCCTGTCAGCATAAACTCGTTTGTGAGAGCCATCAGCATTTTTGCTTGCTCCTGGTCCTCTCTTGTGTCCCCCTTTTCTTGCTGTATAAATATGTTTCTACCCACCTTTTTGTAATTTATAAATGGGAAATTAAAATCGCCGCAGAGTACTACTATATTAGGGAATGGAGAGTTTACAGACTTTATTAGGGTTCTGATATCATCAATGGCATCCGAAAATTTTTCATTTGGAGAGTTTCGAGATCTATAGATGACTATCAGGACCACGTTTAGTTTCTCTATTTTCACTGCAAGGGTTTCCACGAAACTGTTGGATTTACTTATTTTTATTTAAACTCTCAGAGACGATGGAATTCCTTTGTTTTTGTTTAATTTTCAACTGTATATAAAAGATTTTTGGGTTTCAAAATTATATAGGGTGATCCAGAGAAATGGGACCCAAAAGAAACCCCTGTAACTCTTAAAGTATAAGTCCTTTTATAAAATCATACCCATCATTCGAAAGAGGATAGTTACAAGTTTGTACAGGATTGTATAGGTTTTGACAATACAAGACAAGACAAGATAAGATACAAAACAAAATAAAAGTGTTAGTTAAAACTAACCCTTCAAGATGACTGCATGGACTGTGGAACAGCTGCGTTTCATAAGTGAGCAATATTATGAGCATGGAAGAAGTGTAGTTTCAGCTCAAAGATCTTTCAAGACAAATTTTCAGATGTCAAAATCACCTTCTAAGAAAGTAATCCGTCGGTGTGTCAGAAATTTTTCCCTAACTGGCAGCATTGGAAAAAGAAAACCAACTGGAAGAGTGCGCACGGCAAGGATAGACGAAATCATTAACAGAACTCATGAAATTGTACAGGATAATCCTAACATAAGCATCAGACGTGCTTCTCAGCTGTTAGGAGTTGGATATGGAACAACACACCGTATATTCAAGCAAAATTTAATGCTCTTTCCATATAAAATTCAAACAGTGCAACAACTAAACGATGGAGATTTCGCACGAAGACGACAATTCTGTCAATGGATCCAACAGAAGGTAAATGACACCACCAATTTTCTAGCGACTTTGATTATGTCAGACGAAGCCCATTTTCACTTGAATGGAACTGTAAACAAACAAAATTGTCGTTTCTGGGCAACAGAAAATCCAGTGAATATTACCGAAGTCCCGTTGCATAGTCAGCGTGTAACTGTTTGGTGTGGTCTTATTGCATCTCAGATCATAGGGCCGTACCTTTTCGAGGATTCCACCGGAAACACGGTCACTGTAAATGGTGATCGCTACGAAAAAATGTTGACCTATTTCCTTATTCCTAAATTAAGAGATCTTTGTCTAGAAAACCACTGGTTCCAACAAGACGGAGCTACCTGCCATACCACGAGGAACTGCATGGCAGTTTTCAGTTTTGCGTCAAACGTTTCCAGGCGAGTTAATCTCAAGATTTGGAGACGTTGAATGGCCCGCAAGGTCTCCGGATTTTTCTCCCTTAGATTATTATCTCTGGGGATATTTAAAGAGTAGGGTCTACAGAAATAACCCAACGACCTTGCAAGAATTGAAGGCCGCCATCACAAATGAGATACAGGCCATACCACCGCACACTCTTGCAAAAGTGATGCAGAACTTACAAGCGAGAACACTGGAATGCTTGGCAACTAATGGAGCACATTTGAAAGGAGTCATTTTAAAAAAATAAATATTTCATAATAAACTTGTAACTCTACTCTTTCGAATGATATATAGTTTTTATGAAAGGCATTAAATATTAAGAATATTTGGCTTTTTTTTATGGGTCCCATTTATCTGGATCACCCGTATATTAATTTACTTGTCCCCTGTAAAAAATAAATCTGGATACAAACCGAAGCCTAAGATCAGTCAGCTAATATCAGTTTCCAAATGAGAGACGAACCAATAGAACAAGTAAAAGAACTTAAGTATCTGGGTCAAATTATCACCAACTCCTTGAGTGACGACTCAAAGAAACAATATTGAAGCTTTTGTGCTGAAGCAAACACGACAACTGAAGAACGTTAGAACGTTTTCAACAAGCGAGGTTGAAGAGACTCTTTTGTACTTTCTGCATTATACAGGCAGACTCTTGGGCTAATTAGAAAAACGTTCAGGCAGGGGCCTTATTTTTTCTTAAACAGATTTTTTTTAACTGCTACACAAGTTATTTCCAAGATGTTCAGCTTCGCAAATATATATATATATATATATATATATATATATATATATATATATATATATATATATATATATAACATCGTCTTCAGTAATTAATGTTGGTTGCTCGTTAAAATTCATTTGGAGGCGGTATTTAAAGCGAATGGTCTGAGAGGACTTTCGCATAAATATAGATCACATTCGCTCAATAGAGCAAATGAGGTTTTAAACGAAAAATTGGCCGTTGAAATTGGTTTCTCGGAAAAGCAATTTAAACTCTCACAGACGATGGAATTCCTTTGTTTTTGTTTAATTTTCAACTGTATATAAAAGATTTTTGGGTTTCAAAATTATGTAACTTGCAACCGACCTAATATTATATATATACAGGTTAGCGCAAAAATCAGGAGTCAATGGAGCTCGAGAGAATGGATTTTTTCCCTTCCATGGCCGCCACTATTTTTAAATAAAAATTACTCTTTTAGTTAAAAAATTTATAACATAATTTTTTATCTAAAAAAAATATAATTTATACAATAAGGACCCTTTGACTCCTGTCTTTTGCGTCACCCTGTATATATATATATATATATATATATATATATATATATATATATATATATATATATATATATATATATATAGGCGTCTAGGCAGAATGGTGCTATGCAAAAAAAAGATGTTGAACTCTTCATATTTCGACTTGAACTGTGAATGTATCGATGATTTTTATATATATATATATATTCATTGAGATACAGAACTTTTTCACAGCAACCTGACTTATATGGAAAGTAGTATACCAGTACGAGAATAATCTTTTGCTCGTTGTCGGTAGATGGTGGACTTGTCCGGGTTATTACTTTTTTTTATGCAAGAAGGAAGAGCCAAAGCTGTGCCCACAAAAATGCTCCCCCCCCCCTCCTATAGAAGGAGAAGGAGATAGCCAAAATCAAGGCCCAGAATTTTCGAGAGTGAAAGATTGGAGGTCATAGACAGCGGGGAAGATGGACTGAAGAAGGTTGTTCCAGAGTTGGCCGGATGAGTAGATGAAAGATTGAGAATACGATTAACCCTTGCGTTAGAGAGTTGTACAAAAAAGGGATGGGAATGTGTCGAAAGTCTGGTACTGCAAGCTATCCATTATCTGGTCTTCTTCTCGGGTCTTACCGGGAAACAGAAACAGCCCCTTTCAGTTTGAGAAAAAAAAAATCATGTAATGTTGAATGTATCTAATCGAAATTTTGCATTAAAACATTTTTCTGGTCTTCCATTAACTCTTTACCAAAACTACTCAATCTTTATCTATCCCTCGCCAAGCCATTTATCCTGACATAGCCTAAAGTGGAAAAAGCAAACAGCTACACTTTAAAAACCATGTTTTAGAATTTACATCGTAAAGCAATCTAAACATGTATAAAGTTAAAACACAATACATTTGAGGCATCATTCATCTAAATACCATCATTCAAAACTTAATTCCGAGTAACTAGACTATAAACACTTTGTAAACATCGATGAGGTGTTGGGTATTAATACACCGAGTTCTTTTTTTTTTCATTTTAAACGCTGTGTACGAAAACATGTTTATATTTCAGGCATGATTAGGTATTTGATACACGACGATTTAGAAATCTCATACGTTTATACATATAAACGGTTATTACTCTGTTGCGCATGCGTGCTTGTCCTGTTTGTCAGTTGAAATTCGTAATTAAAAGTAGAGCCATAAAAAAAAACAGTTCCGTAACACTTAATTTAAAAAGTTGATTACAGCATATATTATAATTCGTTATCTAATACTATAAAGTGTTGTAAAGTTTATATAAAAAAAAAGTTTGATTAAATAGTCGTGATTAAGTACAAAAAAGATAATAAAAATAAAATAGAATAAAAAAAGTTACTAATATAAGTTTATCGAAATATACGTTCTAAGATATTTTACGAGTTCCTTAAATCTTTATTTAATCTAATAATAGTAAAAATAATGATTATGGCCCTATCAAGAAGTGGCACACGTTTAGAAACGTTATATAAAAGTTTATAAAAGATCAGTAAAACGTTTCTTAAGTTTTTATGTTTACTAAACGTCCCAGTTATTGCTGGTGCGGTTGCTTAGCTTTATTCGCAACATCTATAAGGTCAAATGACGAAAGGAACCTACAATTTATAAAGTTCTCTTTCACATCTTCTGTTCTATTTCTATTCTAGGAGAGTTTAAAAAGAGTTATATCAACGGAAATAAAGGAGTTAAATTTATAAAGTATTATTTTCATCCTTTTAAACGTGTCTAGATTTTTTACAGTGTGGGAAAAGTAAGGTCAGTGAGATGCTTTGTAAGGTGTTTACGTGTGAAATTCTGTTTTACATCGATAAACACCTATTAAATATGTCTACCTAAGATTTTTAAACGTGTTTTGATTTTTGATGGTGTGAAGAAAAAGGGTTAGAGAAGTGTTTAGAAAAGTGTTTATACTTTAAACACAGTTTTTATAGTGTTAGAGTCTGCCCATATTTAAATCTGGGTACAAGTCATCCCTTTCATATTATATCGTCCATTATCCATCTTAGCAACAATGTAAAAGACATTTGAAAAAATGTTAAAAATTAAAGTTTCTACCAACTCTCACGTTTTAAACTTGATCATTTTTAATTTGCACACGCATCCTTCTGAATGTATAATAACTTACGAACATGAAAACCCTTTCCAAGTTTACTCGTATGTTAAAATATAATGTTTAACGTTAAGAAAAAATGCGTAGTTTTAAACAACGCTTTAAATTAGAAGTAGCCTCAATCCAAAAGCGTTCTACCTAGCAAACGAGAAGCAAGCACTCCTCTTGCAGAGAGGTGAGGACAAGGATAACTACTTTCTTGTGTTCCAGGTAGGAATGCTATTGGACGGAATTACTATGACAAACTTCAAATACCAAATACAAACTACAGATTGGCGGAATTTGCAGTTTGTATTTGGTAACTGAAGTTTGTCATAGTAATTCCGTAACTAATATGAAGTTTCTTTTCCATATTTCTAGGGTCGACCTGAAACACCCTGTACTATTTTATAATGGTACCGTGCAAGGAATAGATTTGTGTGTGTGAATTGGGTCTGCTTTTTAAAAGCAACTAACAACTGTATACATTAGTTTTTTTGTGATAATGAAAAATATACACCATCTCTCTAAATTCTGTACAGTTTTGTATACAGAAAATTCAAATGAACTGAATGACACATGTTCTATAACTGCTAAGAGAGCTACATGTGCCTACATCGTGGCCATTGTCACAACACCGCTTCCAGTAATATCGGCAAAATTAAGCGACATTAGGGGTGGATAGTCGTTGGATAGACGATCGTCCTCTGCGTCCAGATGATGTAGCGACTCGTGGTTCGGATCCCACGTAAAACTGTAGGTCCCCTCCATCACATAACCTTTGCCGTTAGAGGTGGTTAAACAACCCCCCAAAACACACACACACATCATGCACTAACCCTCTAATCATGAACAAAGAACGAATCATTCGAAAAGGATACAAAACACCTACCTGTCACGATAGATTGAAGAGTTCCCAGCTGTTAATCTAAAATTCTGGATTCGATTCTCGGCTCGGACTTCAGATTTCAACGACTGAGTTGCATCTCTGGGTCTTCCTTGGTAGGGTAATGGTTCGGATCTGACGTAAATTGAAAGTGAAATTGAATTTGTAAATAGAATTTATGGACACCCTGTATATGCCAACTAAAGATGTGATCCATTATATTTAAAAGCCAGCGCTCGAGTCGCAGTGCGTAATACCGTTTTTCCGTAAGCGAAGAGAAGACACTAAGGTCGGGGATTCGGCTCCCAATGGTAAAGTAACGACTGGGTTGTTTAACCTCCTTCGCAACATCTAAGGTCATATGACGGAAGGGGCCTACAGTTTTACGTGGGATCCGAACCACGGGTCGCTACATAGTCTAGATGCGGAGGACGGTCTCTCATTCAACCACTACCAAGACCCAATGTCGCTTAACTTCGCTGATTAACGGGAAGCGGTTACGACATCGGATACGACGTAGCCCGATTCCCGATGGTGCTAGTAATAATAATAATCCAGGAATTAGGACAGTGGTGGCGACCAAATTTTTTGTAATTTCTATTTCAGTGTTCGTCCAAGAATGAGGAATCCGAAAGTGGGAATCTAAGCGTAAGCATAGAAATTGTTATCCATAAAATGAGTATAAAATAATAGACTTAATGGTTATAATTTGGTGTAATATATATAAACTTTGGTGAGCACGCGAATTTTTTTTTTTTATGGTTTACATGTTTTTTTTTGGCATGCGACTATAAAAAGGTTCGCTTCCCCTGAATTAGAGCAATGGACAGCGATCGTATGGTTTTTGCTCTGGCCCTCCTCTCGTATTATTATTATTATTATTAGTACAGTTCCCGTCACTTCGCTGAGGGTTAGACAGGCTAAACTACAAAAAAAGAACCCAACCGTGAAAATTTTGAGCTTCACATTGTGTCAACATTTCTGAATCTGGTATCTCCCAAAACCTCCTCACCTCCATTCATACAACTTGGGGGCTAACACCCTCCCCCATTACCCCCACCCCTCCCCATACCCCCACCCCCACCCTTCCCCCATTGCTAAACTACAGAAAAGAACACAGTCATGAAAATCTTGAGCTTCACATTGCCGCCCGTAATACAATTTCTGAATTTTTTTTTACAATTTCTGAATTTTTTTCTCACAATTTCTGAAAGTGTGACGGACGGACAGACGGACAGACAGACGGACAGCTCTCTTATTATAGTATAGATTATTATAATTAAAAATGTAGCTATATTTATAAACAAAAATGGATTATCGTCATTACCATTCCCATTCGCAGTCCGAAAGTGGGAAGCTTCGAAATGGAAACTCCAGATTTAGGAGAAGGTTTTCTGAGGAGGGCTGTGACCCAAGTGCATGCCCGAGGGGTATTTTCTCTGAAAAATGTAACTTAAAGTGTGAAATCTTAAAGGAAGGAAGGGAATGAATCGATTTGAGAATTGCATCCTTCCGAGATTCCCACTTTCGGATTCCTCATTCTTCGACGAACACTTGAAATAGAAATAACAAAAAATTGGGAAAATACACGGAAATTTAACCAAATACATACGGGTATCGGTCAAGATTTATGGAAAGTGTACAAACGCACTTGGAATGGCAAAATTTATAAATTACTTGTAATTTACAGCGATACATTAATTCTTCCCCCTCCCCCCCTCTCTCTCTCTTTTATAATTCCATTTAACTTATATATTGTTGAACGTTTATAGATACAAGATCTTTTTATTTCTTGTTTATCGAAACAATGAGAATAAATTCTGCAAATTGAATTCTATAAAAAC
This sequence comes from Bathynomus jamesi, assembly GCA_023014485.1. Classification (NCBI taxonomy): domain Eukaryota; kingdom Metazoa; phylum Arthropoda; class Malacostraca; order Isopoda; family Cirolanidae; genus Bathynomus; species Bathynomus jamesi. The sequence continues at coordinate 38,396 of JAJOZX010001578.1, read as the reverse complement.
GATCCGTTATTTGAAAGAGTTCGATGAAAACACACACACACACACACACACACACACACACACACACACACAGTCGTTCAGAAAAGACAATTCGGGCAGAGCAAAACCACGACTGGTTGATTACCATGGTAACAAATGGAAAACAAGTGTTAGAGGTTTAAAACTGTGTAATACCCTCTCGAAGGAGTTACAGAACTTACAAAACATTCACTTGGCTGCACTCAGAAAATGACTCCAACAATACCAAAATACAGTTCCTGATCAGTAGGCTTCGGATTTGTATACATTTAAAAATTGCTAAATATGCATGCAAATACGCAACCAAAATGCTTGAACTATGCACTTAAATATGCTCTTTTAAATAATCAATTAATCACCTTTCGAGTTAAATGTTATGATTTTTAAGGCATTTTATGACTGAAAGATGCAATACGTATACGCATAACATTTATTCATTTGAGGATAAAAGACGACATACTTTGAAAAGAAATTCAGTGGGGAAAATAAAGCAAAAAATGTAGTTAGATACACGAAAATGTGGGGGAAATGTGGGGGAAATGCCGTCTTCTAAACAAAATAACACACATATATATATATATATATATAACAAGGACACTATATTTACAAACAAACGGAGTTGCACTTTATGACAACGTGAAGCAATAAATGTTCGAAAACCAACTTTCGTCTGTTGTCGCCAACGATATTTTTGTATTGCGAGAAAACTCTTTCAACATCACAAGACACTATTGGTACGTATTCTAACTTAAGAAATGTCCGCAATATCAAGATTTCAACAGTGTCATCGATGTGAATGGATTAATTTACAGTCTTACGTGGCTCGAGCCACGTGTTTTATTAAATTATCATCATGACATCAGAACAAAAACCAATAATTTCACGATTATTTTAAACAAAAAACCTAGAAATATGCACTTTCGCCTAAAAATCCTTAAAATATGCATTTGCATATGCGCGTATGCAAATATGCAAAATCCGAAGCCTACTGATCAGCCTTGCGCAATACGTTATGAAGGTAAAATTAGAGTAGAAAGCAACTCCTTCCTTCATCAAATCCCACAGATGTAGAGGGATACTGCTGAAGGGTCGTGCAGGCCAATCCTAAATGTTCATTGAAAACAAAAAATATAACAAGTGCATATACAGGGTGATTCATAAATGTTTCATAAATCGCAGGGTGTATTCTTGAGACAAAAGTAAAGAAAAAAGACCATATAAACATAAGCCGAAAAACTCGTAGGTTTCGAGCTATAGCACGAGACAGAAAAATTAAATTCCTAAAGGTTTTTTACATTTTATGCAAATACACAGTGTGATGATACAATTGTTTTATTAAAGTAAGTGGTCGAAATTCTTTCCTACTTCTCGAATGCATACCTCAGCACGTTGCACCAGTGATTGTCTGAGACACTAAAAAATTCCTGGAATATTGCGAATCGTTTCGCAATTGTCTCGAATTCGTTGCTACAATTCATCACGTGCTCAGACTTCTGTAACATAAACTAGGCTTTTTAAATGACACCACAAATAATAGTCAAGAGGATTGATTTAAATCTGGTGACCGAGGTGGCCACGGAATAGGACCACCGCGCCCTATCCACGTGTGAGGATACACAGCATCGAAATATTCCCTCATTAAACGAGCGAAATGAGCTGGTGCATCATCATGCATGAACCACATTAGTCGTCGAGTTCTGATAGGCACATCTTCAAGTAGTACTCGCAAAGTCTGCTCGAGGAAACATCTATACAAATCTCCAGTCAGTCACTGTGGTAGCAGATATAGGCCGAGTTTCATTTTTCTGTCGCGTGTTATAGCTCCAAACCTACGGGTTTCTCGACCTACTGTATGTTTACGTATATGGTCTTTTTTCCTTTACCTTTGTCTCAAGAATACACCCTGCGAGTTACTAAACACATTTATGAATCATCTTGCGCGGAATATTCTCCTATACAAGCGTCGTTCTTTACGTTAATTATACTGCGTGTTTGCAGTTTATATATATATATATATATATATATATATATATATATATATATATATATATATATATATATATATGTTGCTGTACAAGCTTTTATGAATAAGGAATTGGATTTCTTTACCGTATTTTTCAAGTTTCTCGAATAAGAAATAATAGTAAAAAAATTATTTATTAACAAAATTCATTTTTGCGCTCCAAAGCGGCAAGAATGACGCAATTGTTTTTATTTATGGGGACATCATTTACATATTTATATATTTCACATAAGCGCGCATGATGCGCGCACACACACACACACACACACACACACGTGCGCATCTCGACATAAGCGAGAGGCCGACTTCTTACAATCCATATTTAAAAAGGTAATTAACCGAACTTAATTTAATTTAACGTTAGCCATTGAATCAAGAAGGGCGTGATAAGTGTTTCGGACGCAATTCAGAGCTCGAACGGTATTTTTTGTTAAGTCATTGAATAGTGAAGTACTCCCTAACCTAACCTAACCAGCACCAACATATCTTTTTTTCGACAATAAAAATGTTTGTAGATTTTTATACAATTATTTTTAATGTTCCGAGGTATCAAAAACACTCGCAAAGAATTACTCCTCTATATCTATCAATTATACTCAGTTGCCTACGCGCGCGCGCGGACACACACACACACACACACACAATATACATAATTTTTGGATGTGCACAGATTACTTAGAGATTAAGTATAACATATAGATTAAAGTCGTTATTGTTTTTACAAAGCACCAGTCTGCCCATACACCATTGGGGGTACGGCAGCTCGCAAACATCATTGTCAAGTGTATAGTGTCAACGTATACTAATGAGGCTTCTTTACGTGGTTCATCACTAATGGAAGCAACAATGCTTCGAGTTATCATCGTCGAATGGGTGAGCCCATCCATAACCCTTTCCGTGCTTTGACGTTTTTATAAATAGCGGATGCACCTCTTGTTCTGCTTCCTCTCCGAGGCAACACAAATGTATCCGTTCTATTCACCAAAACATTCACATCACCTCCGACTTGCTCTAAGCAAACTGGACCAAGATCTCACTTGCAATTTCAGACCTTTCGTTTATGGTTTCAATGACTGAATTCACATTACGTTTATTTCAGTATAATATTAAAACAAATATGAAGTAAAACTCTCTCTCATTTTATATATATATATATACATATATATATATATATATATATATATATATATTATTTCTCGAAAGTAACACGTGAAAAGTATTTATGATGAAAAAACCATAAATACGTTTATAGATCCTGTCTGCTTTGCAGATAGCTGGTGAGGGAAGCTATATTTATGGGATCTCTTTGCGAGAGACCCGTTGCCCACGTCGGGCTAGCATCATGAAAAAGAAAAACTATGGTATTTGTCATTTACCATTACTTATTCGGACTATAGTGGATTTAATTTTCCCAGAAGAGTTCCTTGTTCCATGCACGGTCTGTGTTTAACATATAAATTTCTCAGGGGACCATTCTGAGTTTGTGTGTATATATATATAAGGGTGCGGCAAAAGTAACGCCCTTTTTAGTTTATTCTCTTTTATTGAAGGAAATAAATCAATTACAGCATTTTAAGAGAAATAATAAGGTTTTTAAGAAAAATACAGCATTTTAAGAAAAATAATAAGTACTTTCTCAGTAAAAACTAAAAAATAACTGGAATTTAATTAGTTTTGTGGTTGGTTATACTGTATAAAACTATAAAGATACAATTATTAAAAGGGCGTTACTTTTGCCGCACCCTTATATATATATGTTAGTCGATGTCTAAAATCAGGAAATTTGTAAATTGACTGAAATTTTAGGCAGTGTGTCAAATTGATGATACACACAAAACCTAACCTAACCTAATAAATTTTTAGGCAGCATATATTGGGAAATACCAGTGGGCATGCATATGCAGCATTACCAGAAAGGTTAGGTTAGGTTAGGTTAGTTTAGGTTTTGTGGGTATCATCAATTTGACACATTGCCTAAAATTTCAGTCAATTTACAAATTGCCTTATTTTAGACATTGACTGTAACACACACACACACACACACACACACACACACACACACACACACACACACACATATATATTAGGGTGGGATGAAACGCAATTCTTTGTGGAATATTTATTTGCTTCACCTATAATTTGCTGTATTGGGTTCTATAGATGAGAAAGTGATATAAAAGAAAAATCAATTTTGCCCTACTAGCGCATTTTTGAGAAAAACAAAATGGCCGCTAGTCAAACATATAAATGCTTATAACTTGAAAAATATGCATCCAATTAAAAGACACTACAGAATAAAAATGATTCAAAATAAAAAACTAGATTAGAACGTGCCTTTTTATAAATTATTTTCTCATTTTAAATTTCATCAAAATTTACCTCGGTAAATGATATCACAAATAAATCACTTTTTTCTAAATAAATGAAAAATTCTTTGATGACCGAAGTATATTACTTTGATAGTTAATAACCTTATATAATTTTGAATATTCAAACTATAATCTAGGGGTGGGGAAACCCTCGCCCGCGGGCGAAATTTCGCCCACGAGCTAATTTCAATTCGCCCGCTTAGGTATTTATTATTTACTAAAAATTATTTATTTACAGCCCAGCAAATAGCTTTTTAAAATACATCTTATATACAGCGTGTCCCAAAGAAATGTATACCCACTTTGTTCGATAATACCAGCTATGAGGATAATAAATATATTACTTTTTATATGTTTTTTAATAAAGAATTTTCTCCTGAATCTAAATATGTAATTATGTTTATTAAAAATTGAAAAACAAAAAAGTTACAGATGTTTAAATTATAATTATTATTTTCGAGACTTCATGTGCGATATTTTCTAATATTTTTGCACGTATACGAGATAAGTTTGAAACCGACGGCACTGTGCAAAACTTACAAAAACAACGTTCTGGAAGACGTCGAACATCTTAGATAAAGTGTCATTTAACCATGGAATTTGTAAATTTTTTGAATTAACTAATAATTACAACATTTATGCTTCAATATCAACACTAAACATAAGTATCTCAAAACAGTCGGTTAAAATATTAGAAAATATCGCACATGAAGTCTCGAAAATAATAATTATAATTTAAACATCTGTAACTTTTTTGTTCTTCAATTTTTAATAAACATAATTACATATTTAGATTCAGGAGAAAATTCTTTATTAAAAAACATATAAAAAGTAATATATTTATTATCCTCATAGCTGGTATTATCGAACAAAGTGGGTATACATTTCTTTGGGACACGCTGATATAAGCTTAAAATTTGCCAGACGCCCGCGGAGGTGTTTATGTTATCGATTTTCGCCCTTGGTACTGAAAAGTTTCCCCACCCCTGATCTACAACAACACTAATCAACGAGAGAAATTATTGACATTTTATTACCACAATTGCAGAAACATATAATCAATACATTTCCAAAAATCGTGAAGTGTTTGCTTTTATGAAATTTTGGTGAATTATTTCAGTCTCTAATTAAAAGCTAATTGTCAAAAAGTGAAGTAATTTCTTTCTTGGTTTCCATACATGGCAGCAATGAACGAGACCTAATTCTTGCTCTTATAAATCCATCACGGGATTCTTGGGAATATACAGATGAAGCCGCATCGGTGAAAAGTTTTATTGCCCTCTCGACACTTTGTGAATGAAATGGATAATTGGGTAGGCACAGTTTTTTAACCCTAAGTGCACTGAGTTCAATATTTGTGAGCGCCATAGTGAGGGGAGGTTCAGTCAGCATTTCTTTTGACCAGTAAATAATATCATCCCATGCGTTTGCATTGAAATTTATCTCAGGAACCTTAAATTCTCTGATTTTGGACACATTTTCCGTCTTTGTTCTAATGTTCATGATGAAATTAACTGTTCTGTTTGGTTTTTGTTCTGATGTATCTGATGACACTGCTATCAGAACATTTTCGCAATGAGCAAAATATGCGTTTCTAGCAATGTAAGGCTTCACTACATTCTGAACATCCTTTGGAAGATGATGAAATCTTTTAATTGCTCCAAATATGTGATGTGGTCCATTCCATATATATGGTCTACTCTTGATATCGAACCAGCTTGGTCCATAATTTGTAACAATGAAGAAAATTATTGAATGAAGAGCCAATGAAGGAATTTTCTCTGCAATATATAGGCGGCAGACACGATTTGCTAATGTCAGCCATCGAGAATGGTTCAGTGGCCCGGGTTTTGTATTTTCCAAATCTTTTGGGACATTCCCACTTCTTATAGCCACAGTAATTTTGTACAAATACTGTTGATCTTGGCTAAGATCATCGATAACCTCTTCTGATATGTGTGTTAAATCAATGCCTTCTCTAATTGGTTTGAAATTGACTGCAGGCATTTTTTCAGATTCTTTCAGTGCTACTCCGATTTTTCCAGTGAAACATGTTGGACCTTTTGTTTTACCATCAAAACTTCAACTAAGTGTCGAAGGGGAAGTTCATTCGTATGCAGCATACAAATGCTCCATTGTAACGGTTTCTTTAGTTTTTCTTCTATGAAGTGGATGATCCCACCCTTGGCACCTGTGTTGGTATTTGTACTGTCACATCCTATGAGACGAATGCTCTCATTAATAGCTGACTCTTGAAAGAAGGAGAACAAACTATCAGCTATATCTTGAGCTTTACTAGAAGAACCACATGGGTTAAATATTCATTTCCTGGCTCAGACACCAAAACATAGTGTTCCTCTTAATGGAGTCTCCGTACCATTTGTTTCCTTTCTTCACCTTCACCAAAGTCTTGTCCTTTCTTCCGTCAAAAAATATAGCAGATGTGACAACAGGATTAGCTTTACTCTCCATCACCAAACTTTTCTCATTTTCTCTCTTTCCCGTCGGATTTTGTTCTTGTCATTCAAAAGCATACTATCTTCTTTAGTGATTGCTCCATAATCAACTAAGGCAGCTGAACCCAAAGCAGCTGCTGCTCGATCTGAAATCCCAAATCTATCGGCTTCCATCGCTACAGTAGGCAATGGAAGTCTCATTTGACCTTGTATGGCAATTGACTCAGTCTGATTCACTCTGATGTGGGTCTAATTCATATTGTGTGGAAGTACTCTCTACATCTGAAAAACACTATTTCGGTTCAAATATGAGAGTCCTTCACTTTTCTTCTTTTAACCATTCCTTCTTCTGTCGGCAATTTCCTAGAGTGCATTTTTTTAATTCTTTTTGTCATGACTTTATGAACGCCTCCTATTTTCATTGTACGCGTCGATCGCTGATCCTGTAAAAACAGAAGCTCTTCTTTTGGTACCTTTAGTTCTCTTCGACAGGTGCATCTTATGTGAACATCTTCGCAGCTATCAGGACAGCCAAAGTTTTGATGGGAGATAAAAGGGTATTTACAGGCACTGATATTAAATAATTCTTTCAAGGTGTCATTAAAATTTTCTCTCATTTTGACACTACTTTTTGATCTACTAAGATCGTTTGCTTTGCCGATGAACCGCTTTAATTTGATATAAACTGATTTGTCAGCTTTTGCAGGAATTGAAGCTTTTCTCCAAATACAGAGTATATCTTCAGTAATTTTGTTGAAAATATCAGTTATATGTGAAGTCACTGAAGTGGCTTCTTTTAAAGAACATGGCATTGGCCCACCTGTTTATTTGTTGGCAATGTTGTAAGAGGAAGCTCTTGTGTGGTTCCAAATATAAAATGTGGTTTTGATTGACTCCTTGTAGCTCTAATGTTTGAATCAGAAGTCATATTTGTTACTAATAATCAGAAATTACCAATTCCAAATCCAACAAAAACCTGAAAAATAAAAAAATTTCATTAAACATCTGAAACATTTATATGAGGTAGAAAATGTGAAATAAACAATTTTTGCTTCAGCAAACGTTTTTTGTAAAAAGAATATTTTTCGAGATAGGGGAAGGTGGGGTAAGACGGACCCATGGGGTGAGATGGAACCCCCCCCCTCTAAACCCAAGCAGAAAGGGCGAGGTTCAGATATTGGTTGCTAGATGTCCTTCACGTCACCAAACAAAAGCATGACACAAAAGAAAAAAGCAAAGCAAGCGAAAGCTGGGCCATCCTGGGCTCATGACAGTGACAGTGAGGATGGAGATTCAACCAAGTGCTTGTATTGCAATGACACGTTTGGTAATTCTGTGCGAGGGGAAGGGTGGGTTTGTCGCGCCATTTGCAAGAGATGGGCACATGAGGAATGTGCAGGGGTAGAGGATGATGAGGAAGAGGTTTTTGTGTGTGAGTTGTGCCAGTAAGGATGGACCCCTGGGGTCCATCTTACCCCGTGATTCGTTTTTTGGGACAATAAAAATACTGATTTGGTAAAATCTCGTGTTTCAGTCTTTTCCTCTAAAAACCGTGACCAGGGTGTGGACTTTAAATATAACACCCCAAAGCACCACCACAACCCCTAAAAACCCCCAAAATTATATAAATGTGGTTTCTAGACTCATTTTTGTGTTAAGTAGTCCGTCTTACCCCACCTTCCCCTATGAATCGTATAATGATGACTGGCTGGCGGCCATTTTTTTGGGGGGTGGGGGGTGGAATGGGGTACTTAGGATAAATTGAATTTTTTTAAATTCTCATTCTTTTTTATCACCCTTCAATCCATCTTATTACCAGTGAAGCAATAGTTGAAAATTTTTTCACCCCACCCTATATATATATATATATATATATATATATATAAATGATAAAATTAATTTCTTTATATCTCACTTTCATTTGTGAAGGTAAATATTTTTTTACGAAAGTTATTATTAGAAATTTTCTGTGCAAGTATTTCTATATAACTTTGGGGTCTTCTCGGTTTCATTCACTGCTGATTTTTAATAAAAATAAAAATATAAATAAATAAATACATTAAATATAAATAAATAAATAAATACATTAAATATAAATAAATAAATAAATACATTAAATATAAATATATACATAAATACATTAAATATATATATATAGGTAATTTTATGGGCAGAATTCAATTTTGGCCTTCCTTAAATGAGGAAAGGAAATTAACGAAAACTAAAATATATGACCCGTGGCCTACCTAAAATAGAAAGTAAACTATACGTATCCGGCTCGTCTAGCATTTAAAGAAAAGTTTGATATGTCGTTTTTTTACATCGTCTTAAACAAATTATTATTTTTATTTCTTTTTCTCCATATAAATTCACGCAAGTACGACTCAATCATTTGTCGATGAGTGCCACAATGGCGCTTGTTTCTGCGTTTCATCAAATGCCATGCGCTTTCAATTTTATGGGCGCGCGCGCGCCACTTTCCGAATCAACAAAATTTTTTGAATGATTAACTGTTAAATGTTTATATTCATATCCTTCTAAATTCCGTAGTTCACCATATGCCTTCTACTTGTCGCTTATTATTGTAGTACCTCTCTTTATGTTTTCCTTTATACATGATGTATGCCTTTATACATCGAGGTCACGTCGTAACACTACTTTCGACTAGATCGACAAAGTTGAACGACGTTGGATCTGGGTAGTAGTTGGATGAGTGACTGTCTGCTTCGTCCTGATGATGTAGCGATCACTGGTTCGGATCCCACGTTCGATCTACACCTAACTACACAGTGTTTGGTTAGTTTAAAATCCAAACTTTTTTTATTTAAATTAAATGAAGAAATTTTTGGGTGTATGGAACAACCTCGTCTCCCTTCTAAATATATCATCTTCCTATTTGAGCTTAAAATATTAGTATTCTTGATGATGGCTCGTCTTTACATTATATTTTTAAAAATGTTGATTAAGTGACAATATATTCTGACATTACTAGTAGTGATGTAGGTCACATCCGCATCCACGGAACATCCGCACATTTTCTCGCATCCGCATCCGCACCCGCACTTTGGACTGCGGATGTCGTGCGGATGTGGACCGTTGAGATAAAATGTCATTAATAAGCGGAAATTATCAAATTCTACTATATTAATAGAACTAGTTCATTGTGCGCAAAAGTGATGCAAGCGACAAGACGAGAGGCTGTTCTTGTATGAAGTTACTCTCTTGCAACCTACTTAGATCCACGTTACAAAGCTAAGTTATTTTCACCTAGTACATTAGAACGAGTTAAATCATCACTTGGCAAAGCAGTTGAAGAGCTTCAATCTCTTGAATCTGTCGCTTCGCCACCCACCAAAAGAATAAAAGTTTCAGTGACAGAACCAACACCTTCAACAAGCAAATCTATCACAGAATCTGTCTCTCAGTTTCTTGAGTCAAGCAGCAATGACGAGACCTACGCGATGTCAAAAGATGTAGTAAAAATGATCGAGAGCTATCACCAAGAAAAACGCCTGGCTGCACGTGACAATCCTATTAGTTGGTGGAAAAATACGCAGAATATCTATCCATACTTGAGTAAACTTGCAAGGAAACATTTAGCCTGTCCTCCAACAAACGTACCAAGCGAGAGATTATTTAGCAGTGCTGGATTAATATATGATGAAAAGAGAAACAGACTGGCAGCAGAAAAGGCAGAAAAATTAATGTTCCTTAAGCATAACCTTCCTATAATTAAGTTTGAACATTAAACGATGAACATCTTAGTTTACTTTATTTTAATTACTCATTTATAAATATGCCTAATAAAACTTTAAACTTAATATAAATAGTTATCAAGCTAATTAAAGATCTCTTTCTATAAGGGTGGAGGTTGGGGAAAGAGGTCGGTGGGGTGCATTTGAGTTGGGTTCACGTCCCGCATCCTGGTAACACAATTATGTTTCTAATTGTGGCTGAAACTCAACAAAATATAACGAATTTATTTGCAGACGAATTCACTAATTGATTTCTATATTAGTTAGATGCTTGATATTATTTTATATGTTCAGAGAAAAGTACAGCAATTATTGTACAATTAATCAATTATACTACATTATAGCTACAGCTCTCTCTATATAATAACTTATTATATACGTTAAACACAACAAATCTCGAATATATCCTAAAAAATAACGAAAATGTAGACATCCGCATCCGCGAATGTTGAAATCAAACATCCTCATCCGCATCCGCATCCGCGAATGTGAATGTGAAAAAAATGACATCCGCTACATCACTAATTACTAGTAAATTTTTTTTCAATTTTGGGAATGACTCGTATTATGCTGATATAAATGGTCTTACTCATGAAGTAAAATAGCTCATAAATAATCCTCTACAACAGTGGTCGGCGAACAGGGGTAAATTACCCCAAATGGGGTACATTTAAAAATTTTGGGGGTAATGCGTGCGGTATGAGAGACACCATATGCAACAATTTTAAGAGCAATTGGCTTGTTTTTGTTTACTTTGAAGTCTGGGGGTAATTTCATTTTACTCAAATAGATTTTTGGGTAATACCCAAAAACGTTCCCCGACCCATGCTCTACAATGATTATATTCTTCACCTGGAATATAAATTAGGATTAAAAAAACTATAATTTTGGAATATAAAAATAATTTTTACAGTTTAGTGTAACCTTAACAATACACGGCTATTATTACTTAAAAAAAAAACACAGTCAACTCGCTCCCTTCTCCGTGGAGTTGCTTCATTATTTGTAGAGAGAACTATCCCATATGAGGAATATGTATACAATATATGATAACTAGCCGTCCAGAGTATTTCACCAACCGAACGCGTACATTACAATGACAGTATCGTAATAAAGTTTTCAGAATAACGAATAAACAATCATATCTCCAAACTCATAGGCAGATCCAGAAGGGAGGGGGGGGGCCATGGGGCTTAACTGAAACAACGTGGACATAAGCATTCAAACGTTTTACCTAATTTAGTTTAACCAAAATGTATGGGGCCTCAAAGTTAAACCCCGTTGCTTCAATTGAGCCCCCTGGTCCCCCATCTGGATCCGCCTATGTCCAAACTTACATATAGGAAAACACAACAACATTATTTAGAGTAAATGTTTAAACTGCAGAAATGTGCATCATCTATTTAAAAAATAAAATGCACATTAACTACACATTACAAATGCTTTCCAAACATGCAATAATTAGAATAGTATCTTTGCAATTTAATGTACTTCATTCATGAACAAATATTTACTGAAAAAAATTTAAGCCCACATATTTACAACACATTTCACTAAATTTTATACAATTTTTAATTAAAAAAAATTGTACATTGACCAAAAATTGCAAATGTTTTTCAAGTATGTAATACTGTAATTATAATAGTACCTAATGTTATAAGATAGCTCACTTCGACTTGGGTGTGTTGCATCATGGCCTACATATGACCTTTGCCGTTGAGGAGGTGGTTAGACAACCTCCAAAACACACTCGGCCTTGGGTCAGTAAACAAAAATTACAAACACATTCTTTGTGTTGTTTAGGTTTTGGCGCGGCTATGTAAAGCTAAGTTAGGCTACGTCAGATTAAGAAACTGTCAATAATTTTGTCTTGTTCATAATTTTGGGGTATTGCCCTTGTGCCCATTCCATATTAATACATACCTAATATGTATTACGTATGTATTACATACTTAATATGTATTGTTCAAAGGCTTGAACTGGCCCTCATCTCTTATACACTTATCAGGGGGATTCAATTCCCAAAAATTTCTTTCAAAATTTTAGACATTCATTTTTCTTTTTTTATCAAGTGACACAAACGAAAAGGGGTTATTTATTACCCTCTTTTCATTAACTTTAAGACCCGCCAAGGGTAACTTTGTCGGTAAGACAGTTTTTAGCTACAGGTTCTGGGTTCGAGTCAGCTCGGACTTGAGATTTCAGCGATTAAGGAGCTTCCCTAGGTCTCCCTCGGTGGGGTAGTGGTTCGGATCACAACCTTTGCGTTACGTGAGAGGTGAGACAACAACGCCATATCTTAATTCTTGGCTCATAATCAGTTAATAAAACTTGATTTAATAAAAATTAACTTTTATTAAGTTAACTTTTGACAAAGTTAATAAAATTATTTTCCAAAATTTGCGAGACTTTGTTCTAGTAATAATTAAACAAAAAAATCTTATGAATAAAAGTTTGGACTTAAAGACGGAATTTTTCTGAATTGAAAAATTAGTCAGTCCCGCCATTCAGATCAGGATCAAAGAACACACACACGCGCACACGTGTGCGCATTTCCACATAAGTGAGGTATATCAGTATACCTAAAAAAAACCAACTAACCAAACCTAATTTAACTTAATCTAACCTTAGTGACATCGAACAGAGTAGGACGTGATAAACGTTTCGGACACAATTGAGGGCTCGAATGGTGTTTTCTGTTAAGTCATTAAAAAGTGAGGTGCTCACTAATGTAACCTAACCAAACCTTAACTAACCTAACTAGCGTAACCTAACCGAATAAGGACCAACTATCTTTCTTTCGGACAGAAAGTGTGTGTATATTTTTTATATACTGTAATTATTTTTAATGTTCCGAGGTATCAAAAGTGTTCTCACAAAAAATTACCTAATTAATCTGTGAATTATCACACACTCAACTTCACTTATGCCCAGTTGCCTACGCGCGTGCCCAAGAAAAACAATATATAACTACAGTATGAAACCGCAACATTGTTGCACTTTGAATTGTGGATGGCGATATTTAACCTAATCAAATTAACTTAACCTAACCTAACCTAATCCTTATTAAATCCTTTTAGGATAATGTTTAATGATTTTAATAAAAAAAAAGTCCGAATTTATGTCGACACTGCTAATGTTGCTACCCGCACGTTAGTGTCGCGATGAGCTTGGTACGTGTGCACCCTAAACATTGTTGCGAAGCCCAGAGTAGCCAAGAACACACACACATACACGTTTGGCTTCCCTACAAAACCGCGACATTTTCAGACTCTCTCATATTCAGTTCGGTATCGTGACATTTACCCAATGTAAAATATCTAATAACTAACGAAACCTTACCTAGCCTAACGTAACCTTAATTATATCCCATTTTTCAAGATAAAAGATAGCATTTATAAAGATGAATCACCGCGACACTCCAAATGTCGTGATACGCACATTCGTGTCGGGATGAACTATGTGTATATCCTCAAGATCGTCGCGATTCCGTAAGACACACACACACACACACACGTGCCCTTCCTTTATTCATTACTTGGTCTATTTTTTTTTCCCTTGAAAATTCAGGAAGACAAAATCAAGGCAGATAAATGAAGGCTTCGTATAAAAAAACTGCCCCGAAATAAGAGAGAAAAAAGAAGCTGGGAGATGGAACGAGATCAAAGCAGGTATGAGAGTTGAATCAAGGTAAGATCAGTCGTATGGGAGAAGTTACAGTGAGAGGTCGGAAGTGAGAGGAGCTCTCTTCTTTTCATAGCAAAGAGCGAGAGATACATGGATAGACAGAGACATAGAAAATCTTGTTGGGGAAAAAAAAATACCGCATAACAATTTTATTATAGACTCGCTACGCTTTTATCTCCGCTTCGCGGTATTTTGAAGTTAATTCATAATAAAGAGACGAGATATTAAAGCGGTTACTTTCTACCGCGAAATTCAGTTTTGTTTAACGAAATTGAGAGTAAGTATGATTTAAATTTTTGTATTTAGGAGAATTCTCTTCACTTATATGCTGTATACGTATCTATAAATTATATGTACGTATCTATAAATTATATATACGTTATCTATAAATATAAAAAAATATATATCCCAAATTACTGCAAATCTTTGCAATGGCATGTACATACATACATACATACAGAGGGTTGACAAAAGTAAATAGACACCACGATAATTGTCTTCAAGAACAAATGGCAAAGCTAATTAATGGAATTGCAGAACGTGTCCCCTTTACATAATGGAAAGGGGAAATAAACACGATTCTAAATATATTCATTCAATAAATCTGTTATTATTTATTGATTTTTATTATCAAATAAACAAATATGAAAAAAACCAAAAGGTGTCTATTTACTTTTGTCAATCCTCTGTACGTTATATGAGACCTCATGTTAATTTAATTCAACTCTTAATCTTTAAAATTATATATTCAGTCGTCTAAAACATATAATATAATAATAATAATAATAATAATAATAATAATAATAATAATAATACCATCACCACCGGACGAGAAGGGCTAAAAATTGGCACAACGATCAGGCTAGATGAATGCGGCCCATTGCTACCTCCTGGATTATTATTACCATCATCATCTAGAGTCGAACCCCCGACCTCAGTGTCTTCACTTCGCTTATAGATAAACAGTGTTACCCACTGACTTTTAACAGTAAAAAAAATGGCTACGAAATAATTTTTCTTCTATTTTCATTAATTATTTATTTCCCTCAATTATAAAAAAATAAATAATTTATTACAAGGGAAGACGTAAGTAATTTTCATTATAAGAGTACAATAATAACAATTAACCACTTCGGATAATGTATATCTTCCCCTTTTTTGTCTTTGATTCTCTCAACTCTCTCTATATTTATGACTTTTCTACCAAATTCTCTCTCTCTATACTCATAATCCGGTAATCAACTTTAAGAGGTTATTCCGATCTCTACACAAGATTCTTAAAAATTCTAAAAAAAAAAAAATGGAGTCAACCTTTTTTTTGCGTACTGATGCGGACTGAAGTTTACCGAAAGAATAAAATCTACAGGAAAAAATCACCGATATTTTCAGAATTCAGCAAGAATTCATAAATGGTTGAAAAATTAACGTGACCAATAATAAAAAAGATGATTTATTGGAAAAACCGGTATTCAATACCCGATCATAAAGAAGAGCTCTATCACCAATAGTATAATAAATATATATATATATATATTATATATATATATATATATATATATATATATATATAACCAATTAACAAATAAAAATCAAATTTTTTATGAATTTTGAGAATGTTTTTCACATTTTTATTTTCTTCGCAAACTTTTTTCCACAACCGTATAACATTAATACTCGCTTCGCGTGACTATAAAATTTTTCCTGAGAAGCTATAGATCTTTGAAGCAATCCCTTGGAGGATCAGATTTGGTGACACTGTTTACCTTTCAGAAGGTTATCCTCTTCGGAGAAGACTGTGTGCAGTAGATGAGAGAGAGAAAGAGCAGTTTCTACAATTACCCAAGGATAAAAAAAGGGGTATGGCCTCCCTATTCTTAGTAGCGCATAAAAACTACCCAAGATTTTATATATTCATTTTTCCGAAATATTTGAGCGTTCATAATAATCGTAGCTCCTTTTGTGAATTTTTGAAAATAGTTTCATAAATGTGAGGGAATCTACAAAACAGTTTCCCCTCGGTGAAACGGCGGTGAGGGGAACTAATGAGACGGTTCGACGGAAAGAAATGTCGAATTTAAGCCATGCTATCTTGTAAATGAAAGCTTATGGAATGGTTTCTTCCTTCATAAACCTAATTTTTCGCTTCCATTCCACGAAAACCTCTTTGGTTTTCTTACGGTAGAATGTGCAATTTTCACACTGCGGATATTTTTATGGTTTAGTAAAGACGTAAGAAAACCTTCCTAACATTAAGTTATGCCAATTACCATGACTTAATTCGAAGCGCCTTTGTGACGTATATCCGTAAAAAACAAAGCTCTCCAAAATTAAGATAAATTGCATCATACACCGAAATGAAAGGTTTTTGCCATGTGTTAATTAAGGCGTAAAAAAAATACGTCGTGTGTGTGTATATATATATACACAAATTAATGATATATTTTGTGTCAAATAATTATAATTAATTAAAACTTAACAGAACAAATCGTAGCTAAAAAATATTTGGGATTACATGAACAAAATCGAATTTCATAATGTCGACGTTTGACCTTATTCCAAATCGACCTTATTTTATACAAAAGTATATCAACTTCAAATTAAAAAGAAAAATTTGTTTAACATTTGAATTCAGAGTGACTAACCCATACGTACAGAGGGTTGACAAAAGTAAGACATTTTTTTTTCATAGTTTCTGGTGTGAGAATAAAAATCAATAAATAATACATTTATTGAATTAATATATTTAGAATCGTGTAGCTTTCCCCTTTGCATTTATGTAAAGCTGATACACGTGCTAGCATTCTAACGTAACCTAACTGAACCTAACTTAATTTAAATAAACTTAACATGAATTTAAATGATACGCCTAAGGTAGAGATTTTCGATATTATGTATATCGACATTGCTCAGATCAACATTGTTCCGCTGCTCCAATTAAATCGCCATAAAAATTGGGGAAAATTATTAACAGTAAAACAACTAAAATACATATTAACGGGTAAAATATTTGCACTAAAATTACTAATATACGTTAGTCACACATGAAATTCGTGTCGAAATAACTAAAATAAATGAGAAAGAAAATTATTAATAGTAAAACCAACTAAAACACTTAAAAAAAACTAAATAAATAATTGTAAAAAAAATAACTAAAAACTAAAAAAATTACGAACGATGAAAAAAAATTAAATGAATTTAAAATACATAAAATTAGTGAAAGACTACTTTTTTAGATAAATTTTTTTAGATCCATAGCATGGTACAGTAATACAGGTATTGTCAAAGAACGCTCATATTACTGTGAAAAATTATACGTCACAAAATACTACTTTCCTGTCAATAAAATTATTCATTTTCATTTTCAGTACTGAAATTTATAATAAAACCATCAGTTGGTTGGTTGTGTAATATATCTCGGTAACTTCATATAACGAAAAGTTTTTGTTTTTTTTAAGATAAGATTGATTCCCAAACGCGAACTGTCCTTTGATTTGCCTCTCAAGGAAACATAAGAACTATTCTATTCAAATACACAGATTATGTCTGAATGTTCGTGGATCACAACGTTCTCTAATTAAAAAAAAAAAATAATGGATCATCCATCTGGATACGATGTTCACGAATATTGGAAAAGGGATGGATCCAATACAGTAATTTATCAAACCGGTTTATTGCGTCCTCTGTGGTCATCAATTCGAATTCCTAATTAGTGTAACGAACCAATCAACATAATTATTAATTATTATATACATATATACATACATATATATACATATATAACACAATTATGATAAAACACGAATTGTATTACTATACTTTACAACGTATATCACACGTGAATTCCTCTAATTTAATAGCGTATCAACACAGAACAAATATCCCGTTTATACTTAGGTGAAAGGAGGTCGTACTGAGAGAATTTCAATCAAGTGCATTAATAAAGAATATGAATATATATATATATATATATATATATATATATATATATATATATATATATATATGAAAAAATCTCCAAAGAAGAGAAGGTAATATGAAACGCCGCGTGGCATAAAAAACAATTATTGAAGAGTTTAACACCGCTTCTTCATTATTTATTGTCGAGAATTATGTTCAGAGATTGGCGTAAAGCCTTTAATGAATATCAATATCACTTCATTATCAATATTTCAGACTCACCCTTAAATCTCTGGGGATGTTAGGGGATAGGGGAGGGGAAAATTTGGGGAAAGTCAGGCAGTTATTGGGAAATACTGCAGTTCAATTTAAAATATGTTTTCCGCCAATTATAACTACATCTATTTTGAAGTTACAGTTTATCAAAGATCCTAAGATCCACTCTAGGTTAGTGCAACAAAGTAGGTAGAAAAGAAAAAAAAAAAAAGGAATACAAAGAAATGAAAAAAATACTAAAATTTCTTAAATGCTTGAAAACGTGTACAATTGGTAACAAAAGTCGGAATACACCAACGTTACGGCCGAGTGTATCTTAACTGTTGTTTCATTATTAAATAGTAAACTATTCAAAAGTTAAATTAAGAAATGAAAGACGCTACAAACTATAAAGATGGAAGCGTGGAATAATTACATTGTATTATGTTTTACAAGAAGTAAATCTCTCTCTCTCTCACAATATATATATATATATATATATATATATATATATATATATATATATATATATGCTATATTAGTGATATGTCATCCGCATCCACATAAAATTCAACATCTGCGTCCTCCTCCGCACCTGCGGTATGCGGATGTTTACTATCAGGTCATCCCATAAGTAATGTCGTTTTTTAGATCGGAATTTGAAGGACAAAAAAACTCGACAAACTTTTTAATCTAGTATATATTTTCCATCGGAATCAATGACACTCTGCCAACGTCCTACAAGCTTTTCAATGCCATGTTTATAAAATTCAGGCGGTTTTGGGGCAAAAAACGTATAAAGACTGGTGTGCAGGTCATCTAAAGAAGTATATCATCTCTTCAGGAGTCGGCAAAACTATCTTGACGAGAAACAGTAATCTGAAGGCGCAAGGTCCGGAGAATATGGAGGATGTAGAAGTTTTTCCCACCCAAGCTCCTCAATTTTTGCAGAAGTGATCCGAGCGGTATGAGGACGTGCGTTGTCGTGGTGGAACACGATTCCTTTCCGATTAACCAAAGAAGGTCCCTTTTCTTTTAGTGCAGTGTTCAATCGATCCAGTTGTTGACAGTAGACTTCAGCGGTGATTGTTTGGTTGTGTGGTAAGGTTTCAAAGTGTATTACACCACCTTTATCCCACCAAACACTAAGCAACACCTTCCGAGGGTGAAGATTTGGTTTTGACTGTGGTGTCGCTGGTTCTCCGGCACAAACCCACTGTCGACGGCGCTTAACATTCTGGTACAGTATCCACTTTTCATCACCAGTCACTAAACGGTGCAAAAACGGATCTTGGAGTTCACGGGAATGAAGAGCTGTGCTAATGTTTACCCGCACCCTCAGGTTGTCGACCGACAATTCATGCGGCACCCATTTTCCTAACTTAGACACTTTCCCGAGTTGTTGCAAATGTCGATGGATGGTGGACGGGGATGAATTGAGTTTCTGGGCCAATTCTTCGACAGTTGTTGAACAGTCTTCTTCAAGTGCGGCTAACAACAGGTCATTATCAAACTCAGCAGGGCGTCCAGAGCGTGCTGCATCTGTGAAACAGCAGTCACCATTCCTAAACTTTTGAAACCATCTTTGACATTTCCTCACATGCAGAATATCGTTGCCATAAACGTCCTGAATGTTTCGCGTTGCTTCAGTAGCACTATTCCCTTTTTTTGAACTCGTAAAGCATTATATCCCTGATATGCTCTTCTGATACCGCTATGTTTATGAGGGGTTCACATAAGGCAAAACACACGTCTTCACTGGTCAAGGTCTGTAAAGTATGTAGCGAAACACGATAGATCTCCTCTTAGCTATAACCTTCGGAAAATTTATGCTTAAACCGAGTAGGACTCGTTAAAACTTAATCTATCGTAAAAAACATTACTTATGGGATGACCTGATAAATTTCTAAAATTGAAGCACAATATTTCCCTCATTCAGTTCAAATACTGAAACTTGTGCAGCCTTCATTTGATCTGTAATAAGTAGGGCGACCCAATTTTAACCTAAAAAATTTAAATTATTAACTTTATTCTTATCAATTATTAACTTTATTTAACCTAAAAAATTATTTATTTGCATCTTATTTGCCGGGTCTTTTCGGTTTTAGGTCCGGCTTTGGATTTTTTTCCGTTTTTGGTATAGACGTAGATTTTTACGCTGATTCCATTTCTGCAATCCGTTTCTTGGAGAAATAAACACGAAAAAAGTTATGGCCCAAAACTTTTATTCAAATATCCACCTATACTTAACCTAACCTAACCTAACCTAACCTAACCTAACCTAACCTAACCTAACCTAACCTAGCCTAGCCTACTTCTTTGACCGTGAACGACGATAATGAGCGACAAATGGAAAGCGTATGAACGCATCGAACAGCTCGAAGGGTACAGCTTGTCACAAAACAGTGAACCACAGCGAAAACTTCGTGGACCCTTCAACTGGAGCGCACACGCAACGGATAGAGTCGACGTGGAACCAACTCAAACGCGGTAACAAGCGCCGGTGTGGTACGCACCGTTCCATGATCGACTCTTATCTCTGCGAGTTTCTCTGGCGTCGCCGACACGCAGGCAAAGATCTAGTGCGCCAAATGCTGAACGATATTGCGCAGTTTGGCAAGTAGCAAACTTTGGTTTGTGTTCCGTTGTGTTCTGGAAACCTGTAAACGTAATAAACTCGCACATAACTTTTTTTCGTGTTTATTTCTCCAAGAAATGGATTGCGGAAATGGAATCAGCGTAAAAATCTACGTCTATACCAAAAATATGAAAAAAATCCAATGTCGGATCTAAAACTGAAAAGATCCTATTTGCCGATAAATATTAAAACTTAACAAAATAAAACGCATCACATTCATTTATTTATTAAATTATTAACGAACTTATTTAGTTTATGCTGTTGGAGTTTGGACAAATTCACCAGGTAATAATAATAATTGCCTGGATTTTCGCAAAAGCTGATTTCGCAGTTGTAGGCATGTTTGAAATTTATATATTCTGCCAAAAAGATAAATAAAATTAATATTGTTAATTAAACACGTGATCACGTTAGAGAACCGGAAATCATTTATTTTCTTACGCAGTTTCGTTCCACATTTTCGTTAATTATATTTTATTAATCCATCACGAAAGTTTTAACTTACAACAAATTTTTAACCTTCTTATTAATTTTATTAACTTTGGGTCGCCCTATTAATAATAATTATCGGTTTTGTTTAACCTCCTTCGCAACATCTAAGGTCATATGACGGAGGGGACCTAGAGCTTTACGTGGGATCCACGGGTCGCTACATAGTCTGGACGCGGCGGACGGTCTCCCATCCAACTACTACCCAGACCCAATGTCGCTTAATTTCACTGATCAACGGGAAGCAGTAACTGGCAATGTCTGTTGTGTACTTGTATAATTAATTGTTCATGCTACAATACAATGTCATAAACACTACTTTCCAAAGGGTGGTGGTGGTTGGGGAAAGTGGTTGGTGGATGCAAGACGAGTTGGGTCCCCGTCCCGTATCCTGGTAACCCACACTCATCTGTAAATATATACTGTATTTTAAGAAAACATTTGATACAATTCCCTGGTTTAATATCTATATATAAGTGGCGACTCCTGCACTCGGGCTTAGCCTGAGAGACAAGGGGCAAGGAGAAGCATGAGATAAAATTGTGTATTTATAGATTTAAGTTTTAAAAAAAAAGTTAAATACAAACTGTAAAAATGGTTTTTGGCTGGTAGTATGTTACTATTTTCTGTCTAGGCTTCGTCACGCAAGCAAATTTTGAGCGCATTTAGATACCCTTACTACCTATAAAAAAAACTATATTGACACATTAAGTTTTCGTGTAATCTTTCAATACCCTTTACTCGGGCGCAAGACATTACGCCCGAGAAAGTATAAGTAATATCGTATCTTTAAAGTTCTTTTAATGAATATTTATTTGCTTGCATACGGTTACATAATAGTCCTCCTTCTAATTCTCATTAAATAAAATACGTTTTTCCTCCTATTAATTTTTTTTGTAAAGAAAAAAACATTTCAACTCGGGCTTATATCCTTCCGCCTTGTAGAGGCACAATTTTTAATTCTGGCGATACATGGTAACTTTTTACGTTTCGATAAGTGTGCCTTCAACTGCCTTGGGCGGCGGTGCAGTTTGATTTTTGCCACAATGTGAGGTTGTTCGCTTTTCTTAAATAATCCGATTTATTTTTAATATAAGTATTCTGAGAAGTATAGCCCACCCATGGGCAAAAAGGAATTACATGACGAATATTAAAGGAATTTGCTTTAAAACCAAGACGCTTGGACTATGTTCAAGTAAATAAAATTCAAATAATTTTTTTACCGAGGTATTATTTATTTTATTGATAATTATTATCTTAAGTTATTGTCATGCATTTAAATGTCGGCTCATATGTAGACTTGAAAATTTAAAGAGAGCCCGAGTAGTCTTGAGTCGCCACTGATATATATATATATATATATATATATATATATATATATATATATATAAAATGGTTTCTAATTAGGAAGGAGGTTTTAAGGAGAAACTTATACAAATCATAAAAGAAATTTAGTGTAGCTCACAGATAGATGATTTAGATAAAACACAGGGTGGATTTTGTATGAGACTTAAGACTTGGAACTGGATGCCTTGTGACGTGTTCCTTAAATTTATTTTTAAAAAATGTACAATTTGGGGAAAAAAATTCACCAAATTTCAGAAAAAAAAACAATTACTTATTGGTAATAATTGGGGTTTTACTTTTAAATTTTATTTTTGCCACCCAAAAGAATAAAATATCCTAAGAAAAACACTAATATCAATTGATAATTTTTTATGCTGCTAAGGTATTATTTCTAGGCGAACTTTCTTCCGAAACTACACCTAGATTGATTTAGGCACTTGGTTTATTATTAATTATTTTTTTTTGTTGTATTTTAGATGCATATTTTTTAATTTGTAAAATAAATTGAGTTTTTGTATATTTTGTATTTTCTGAGACGAAATTATCGGTATATTAAGAAGTAAAAGGATGGTTTGATTTAGCACAAATACTCGTATATATTTATTTACACTTCATTGTTCAAATATCGTGTAATGCTTGATCAAGTGTTACTTCACGATCAATTAGATTTTAAACAATGTGTGAAAGCAAGAGTGTATGCCAAAAAAACTATAATTACAAAATAATCTAATATTATCGAATATCTAATATTTATAACTAACCAAAAATCGAAAGTCAATTAATAAATTAAGTATGAATTTAAACTATCATATTATCAAGCTGACAAATTTATGCATGAACATCCGCAGATATCTGAAATCCGATACATCACTAATATATACAGTGTATATATATATATATATATATATATATATATATATATATATATATATAGTTCGCAAATGTTCGACTTGTATACTTTTGAATTGATTGAATTAATAAACCTTATTGATACAATAAATACAATACTTTCACAATGACCTAAATAACTGTGAAACTGGACTATTCATTTTATTTAATTTGGCCTTTAAGCTTTAGGCTCTACTGGGCTCTTAATTAAAGATAAAAAATTATTAGTAATTAATAATACATAAATCATGAATAAGAATTATTAATTAGGGTATGTATTAATCTCAAATTATTATTATCGATATAAAATAAATGTAAAATCATTATTGAAGGTATGATACCAACACTATACAAAGAAATCAATATTAGACACGAGAGATAAAAGATGAACAATCACGAGTAACGTACCTTTAATCCTAGATCACACACGAGAAATAAATAAACAATAGTAATGTGCATTTAATCCTAGACTTTTATTAGTATTCCATTATTAATCGAGATTTGAACTTGGTTTTAAACGAATTTTCATTCAAAATATTTTTTATATCGGCATTTAAATCATTCCATAGTTTTAATCCAATGAAAATGAGTAATTTTGGAGATGAAGACAATCTAAATTGAGGTATAACGTGCTTTGATCTATTTCTGGTCTGATCCGAGTGGCTTTCTCGACGAGTCAAAATATTTATTTACCCATTTAAGTTAATGATTTTGTTCTTACCCTCTTAAATAAAAATAAAATGTGCCAGTTTGATTACATCATTGAGCTTTAGTAGTTTTAGCTCTTTAAATAATGCAATAGAGTGATCAAGGAAATCGCATCAGACAATAACTTTATTGCTCGTTTTTGGATGACAAAGATGCTATTTGAAGCGTTGTTAGCGGAGTTTCCCTAAGCAAGGGTGCATTGCGTTATATAAAGACCATGAGTATGATACACAGTTGATAAAATCTGTTTAGGGACTCCATTTCTAAGTTTAAACATTATAGCAACGCTCCTCGAAATCTTTATTAAAGAATTCTGCTTACATGGCATTAATAAAGTTTGACTGAAGAATTCCATATTCTTTGCATCTTTATAATAATAAAACTTTATGTATATTTCTTTGTTCGCATTGATTGCTTTTGTTATTCCACTCTGTGTAAACTAACACTTGCATTATTGCAGTACGAATACTAGTTGTTAGTTGTGTGTGTGTGTGTGTGTGTGTGTGTGTGTATATATATATATATATATATACAGTATACATATACATATATACACAAGGGAATAAGGTCGACTTTTGCAAGTTGCATGAAATGGAAAATGATATTTGCATAATATCGACTATGTCAGAGTTAGGTTTTTATCTTGTTTTTTTTTTGTTGTTAAATACCTGTTGAAGTTCATAATTACGTGTTTGTTAAGTACATTTATCAATATTCTCTGGGAAAAGTATATAAGTAAACCTTTAAATGTTGATAAAAACAATATTTTACTCTATGAAATATTAGGTTCAATTTCCATTCTGATGAACTATTTATTGTAATACATTTTTCTGCCTCCAATCATGAAATACAGCTCCAAAACGCACTACAGTAATGTTAAACAGAAAAGTTTGCATTCAGTGGGAAATTAGTGAAGAAACGAAGGTTTATCAAACAGACATTCAAGACTTAATCAAGAAATACAATAAAAATGGCACAAATGATGATACGAGTAGACGCGGAAGACCATCAAAGCTATCACAATCCGATAATGAATGCCTTACAATTAGATCACTAAGTGAAAGATATAAATCGAACAGCTACACTGCTACATTGTGGCAAAAATACAGAAAACTACTTGGGTGAACAGGGCATATCATACTCTGGGTTCAGGGCTGAAATTTTGGAAAAACAAAGTGGCTAATATGTATTCCTATGTAAACATTAATTCTAAGATGGGTTTATTATTTGCAACTTTTCCGAAAAATCTCATTTTCATGGTCAAAATCGCGATTTTCTGATTTGAAGGCTGCCTAACGCAGCCTCAGGGCACCCAAACCAAAGCGCGCAGCTGTTCTGCATATGATTTAGTCTAAAAGCTGCTTTTCTGACCTCATCCTTGCTTCCTTGCGTGTTTCAATACCTCTGGGTGCTGAAAAAATGTTTATATTTCACGTAAAACTTAAGAATTTTAAGTTTTTCTTCAAAGAATAGGCGCGGCTCACCAGCTCTACTCTGATCGAGTAGCAGGAGACTTGCCACCTCCACGTGTAGGTTTACACGCATGTTCTTCCTGGATCCCTGAAAAGCGTGGCCTCATAAGATCTTATATTATGATCTTGAGGACTTTCAGCTCTTATGAGCATTAACGATGGCTTCAGCCTCTTTCATCAGCCACTCGAACCTGAAAAGCTCTTAAGTATGTCCTGCTTCGATCTGAACACAAGGAGCATTTCTCGATGGTCTATCCTGGCTCTCACCCACCCATCTCTCCTCTCGTGACCGTACACAGCTTGGGAAGCAGTTGAGACTTCCTGTACAGCTCTCTCGCAGGACTGAATATGAACAGAGAAAGCGTCCACTTTGAGTGGAGTTTTCCTGAACCTCGAGCTCAGTCAAGGTCATCTTGCAGGTGAAAATAGGCTCGTAAATATTCTCCGATTCCCAGTTGATGAGATCCTCAGGTGAAGTGGCTTGCAGATTGACTTTGGGATTTTTATGGGGCCTCACTGTCGTATCACCCGTCTCTTCCTTCTCTATCTGGCTCACAGCAAAAGCTCTCTGATGCTCATCCTCACTGCACAGGAATGAAGCCAGGATGTTCTCAGGATGTGCGTGGTAAGCTCCTCTTATCACTGCAGCAGAGATGATGTTCCTGACCTCGATAGTCTGGTTCCTCAGCAGCCTCAGGCTTGAAAAAACGTGTGCAGGACCAAATTTGAGGTGGTGCTTCACTTTGATGTAGTACATTTTGAAGTAGAAGTTAAGGCAGAACTTCACGAGGACCTCGAGCCTCCTCAACACCTCCCCCTTCAGTCCGTGCTCCCTCATCCACAACAGCAAGATGGCCTGTGCAGTAGTGAGCCACCTGGATTGGTTCAGAGGTCCGCACTTGAGACCAGCCAACTGTGGACTGAGACTTCCAGACTTGATGGCTTTGATCAGAAGATAGCAGTTGTGCTGGTCTGTGGAGAGAGATTTGACTATCTCTACTGGCAGCTCTATGATATCTTCAGTTCCTTCCACTGGTTTGAAGTTGAAGTTGACCTCAAGTTCATTCACTTTCTCAAGAAGTTTTCCAATAGGCCCACTGAAGCCTGACCGGGGAGTTACAGGGCCGTAGCTTGATGATTAAGTGCCTCAGGGGGAGCTCGTTCACATGGAGCTGACAGATCATCCAGTGGCACTTGCGACCCAGCATCTTCTCCAATAGGGCTATGGCGCCTCTAGACCACCCCGTGTTGGTAGAGTCTCCTCCACTCATTACAAGGCTCTCGTCAGCTCCGTGATCCAGAAGCCACTCATGCAGGCCCTGAGCGATCTTATGAGCAGGCTTTTCTCCTTCCTCAGGTTCCTCGGGAGTGAAATGGAAGAGGTACTTTACACTATCACGTGGGAGCATCAAGGAATGCTCCTCAATCACTTTCCCAGGATGAAATCTCCGTCACTTCGTCATATTTCAACACCTTTGTGTTCCTATCCTGCTTGCCATCAAAGAATATCCCAGAGATCTTCTCCTCTGGCCTCTGCGTGAGAGCTTCAACTGATGAGGCCATTACTTCCTCCTTGGCCCTCCAGACTTTCATGCCATGTATGGCCAAGTAAGCCTTGTCTTTGGAAAGATGACCGCCCTTGATGAGGTCGTTCAGGAAGCCAGTGACAACTGCAGCTGCCGGAACATTTGCCACCCTGTACCTCAAAGCTGCTGAAACTGTCCCTTATATCTTCATGTAGTTTCGTGTAGCAGAAGTTGGAGTTTCGGCAGGTACTTCAGCGGGAACGTCCATAGGAGCTTCAGTAGCCTCAGCATTGCCAGTGGCTTCCTTTGCAGCTTCTTCCAAGTTTGGCTCTTCGTCCTCCTCAGTCTTTCATGAGAAGCTCCTCATTAGTAGCCTCCTCTTTCTTCTTCCTATTCACAGCAGAAGCTTCTTCAGCCTCTAGAGCTTCGCTGCTTTGATCTGTCTCCTGCTGTCTTCGAAGTCTACAGAAGACATCTGGATTCCTGAAGCTTCGAAAGTCTCCACTCTGGTAGTACAGCCACTGAAGGTCCAGTTTAGGAATTTTCACCTCCAAAGGACAGTTACAGTTCACATGGGCCTTGAGGGAGCATCCTGAGCATCCACTCCTCTGAGCCGCACAAGATCTGATGCTTGCAAACGCAGACTTCACAGAGTTTATCCAGATCAACCATCCTCTTCTCCTGGGTAGCAGACTTAACTCTCCCGTTCACAACGTCTGTCATCTCCTTCCATTTCAACAAGATCTTATATGAGAGCGATTTTTCCGTGATTGTCACAGGCGGGGAGAACTTTACATTCGACTTCCTCCACCGAGTCATCACGAGTGAAGCCAGCTCGTCACTCATCTCTCGGATAGGGTATTTAGAC
>JAJOZX010001578.1:0-5000 GCA_023014485.1 Bathynomus jamesi | reverse complement strand
ATTGTTTTAACAGGTATACTTCCTCGAATTATCCAACGAAGCGATTTCTACAGCAAGGCGACCTATATTAACAATAACCTAAAGTCTCTTTGCCAACAGGAAGGAGTGCATTTTGCAAATTTTTGGAACAGTTTCTACGGCAGGAGAGACTTGTTCCTCGAAGATGGACTTCATCTTAATGAAGTTGGAGCTGCGCGTTTAGGAAGACTATTTCATAATACTGTCTCTTCTTTTCAGGCTGCCGTAACCCGAACGGTCCCAGCGTAAATTCCACAAATTTCCCCCGCGCTCGCGAAGGTGTCGCAATTACAAACAATTTGAAGGTTCTATCCTTAAATGCTCGTAGCCTACGAAATAAAATAAACGAATTTTTTTCTTTAATTGCTTGTAAAGACTATGATTTAATTGCGATAAATGAATCGTGGCTTAGCACTGAAACACGTGACTTTGTAGGGGAGTATCAAATTAAAGGTTATAGACTTTTTGTTAAAAACAGAATAGGTAGGCGAGGAGGCGGTGTTATGTTGTATATCAAAGATAATATTGCGAACGTTATAGAAGTAAAGCACTCAATTCCAGAACCGATAGATTCGACTATAGCAGAACTTAAATTGAACGATTTCAAACTTCTTGTTGCGGTTATATATAGGCCCCCAAATCAAACAGCTGATACGGACGAAGCGTTATATCGTGAACTAAAGAGAATAATCGGTAGTGAGCAGGCTTTAGTTATGGGTGACTTTAATTGCGCCAACGTGAATTACGATACAATGCAGGGAGACGCGGAAGGTAATCGTTTAGTTAATTTTCTCGAGGATAGCTTTCTTATTCAAAAGGTTGGGGAACCTACGAGGTTGGACAGTATTTTAGATTTAGTAATAACTACGGATGATAGGCTAATTACTGATCTTCAAGTAATAGAACCGTTGAGCAATAGCGATCACAATATGGTAGAGTTTGTCCTCTCAGTAAGTCACTCGAAACCAACTAACTCGACTAAAATTCCTAACTTCCAGCACGCAGACTTTAGTAAATTTCGAAATAAATTTTCACACGTCAATTGGGAAAACGTAATGGGGAACTCCAACGCAAAACTAATGTGGGAATCGTTCGTAACGGTATTTAGGACTATAAATGAGGAATGTGTACCGTACAAAATTAAGCGTGCGAAAGTAAACAACAAGCCCTTGTGGTTTACTTGTAGAGTAGGAGACATTATAAAGAGTAGAGATAGGGCTTATAGGCTATATAAGTGCGATAAAGATAATCTGTTACGAAACAACTACATATCTCTAAGGCGTGAAGCTAAAAGTGTAATAAAAAAGTCAAAACGCGAATTTGAAATCTCCATAGCTCGTGACGGTAAAGAAAACCCCAAGCGATTCTTTCAATACGTCAATAATAGAAATCCAGTAAAAAGTGTCTTAGGTCCATTAAAAAATGTAAATGGAGATCTAGTCTCTGAAAACAAGGAAATGGCTACCTTGCTAAACGAATTTTTTACGTCAGTTTTTACTATAGAAGATGTAACGAATATCCCTACGGTCATAGACATAATACCTTTTGATAATGGTAATATTTTGGATAATATTGTCGTTAGTGAAGGGGAAGTAATGCGCTATATTGATAAAATGAAAACGCGTAAATCACCGGGTCCGGATTCCATATATCCCATACAACTAAAAGAATTAAAAGATAGCATTGTTGTGCCGCTAACAAAGATTTTTAATGCGTCTATTTCTGAGGGGTGCGTACCAGATAATTTCAAGTTAGCAAACGTAACACCTATCTTTAAGAAAGGCGATAAAGGTGCGGCGGGAAATTATAGGCCAATCAGTTTAACGTCTGTTGTAGGTAAGCTTTTGGAATCAATAATTAGGGATCGTATAGTCGAACACTTAGAATACCATAAACTTGTTAGAAATACGCAGCACGGATTTAGGCGAAACAAATCTTGCTTAACTAATCTTTTAGAATTTTTCCAAAGCGTGGTTGACGATTACGATAGACATCGGGCGGTTGATGTAGTGTATTTAGATTTTCAAAAAGCGTTTGACACCGTGCCGCACAAAAGACTCATTGAAAAAACTAAGGCTCATGGAATCAGGGTGTAGTAATAAATTGGCTAGAAGAGTGGTTGCGAGGCAGGAAACAGAGGGTGGTCGTTGATGGAGCGGAGTCGTGCTGGGCTAATGTAGCGAGTGGCGTTCCTCAGGGTTCTGTATTGGGCCCCTTGCTTTTTCTTATATATATTAACGATTTAGATGTCGGCCTAGTCAGTACAGTTTCAAAGTTTGCGGATGACACGAAGCTGGGTGGTAGGGCGATTAATGACGAAGATAGAGGTAAAATTCAGGAAGATCTGAATAAAATCGTTGATTGGTCAGTCACATGGCAAATGAGATTTAACGTTGATAAGTGCAAAATTTTGCATATAGGTTCGCGTAACGGTAAATTTGCGTATAGTATGTCAGGGAAAGATTTAACAAGCGTAGAGCAGGAAAAAGATTTAGGAGTTATAGTCACTGGTGATTTAAAAGTAGCGAAACAAAGTACAGCAGCGGTCAATAAGGCGAACAAAGTGTTAGGTTTTATAGCTCGAAATTTTGAGTACAAATCGCGCGATATTATAGTTCCACTTTATAAATCATTAGTTAGACCCCATTTGGAGTACGCGGTCCAATTTTGGAATCCGTATATGCGCAAAGATATAGACAAAATCGAAAGAGTTCAAAGACGAGCAACTAAGATGATTCCGTCGCTTAGGTCAAAGTCGTACGAGGATAGGCTTAAGGAGTTAAAATTGACAACACTCGAGACCAGGAGGTTAAGGGGTGATCTAATCCAGGTTTTCAAAATTATGAATGGGTTCGATAACGTAGATAGAGATAGCTTTTTCGAAATATCTCAATATAATAGGACTAGAAATAACGGGTGTAAGTTGACAAGTAGAAGGTTCGAGACAGCAGTTGCGAAAAACTTTTTTACGCATAGAATAGTAAATAGCTGGAATAGTTTGCCGGTAGAAGTAATTAGTAGCACGTCTATAAACATGTTTAAAAATCGATTAGACGCATATGTTGATAGAAAGGGTATAGTTTAAGGTAGTAAAATTAAGGCTTTCTGGGGATAGATCCCACAGCTCAACACAAGTGTTGTGGGATATAGGGAGGCAGCGTCTTGGGTTAGGGGATACTCTCTGTCCTTACACACCCCATTTAAAGAGATTCCTCTGCCGAGCGGTGCCCCCCATAGTACTGTGAGGTATTGAAAAACTCATGATCTTCACTTGCCCCACAAACACCTTTAAATGGGAGACCCAAAATGGGTGCACACACATTTCTACATTACTGTACAGTCTTTACAGCCACACCTACTCTTTTTCTCGTAAGTGTATATATTGTAATGTATATGATTGTAAATTTTGACTTGGTCCGCTATCGATATGGACCGTGACTTGATGGATACCGTAATGAAATTGACTGGATTCTTTGGATCCGATATATTTGCATGTCCTTTATAAATAGATATAGAGTGTAACATATTTGTGGATAGTAGTCTATTATGACTTGATCCTCTGGATCAGAGATTCTATCTTTAATTTTAAATCGATAATTAATTAGTTTTAAATTGATAATTATTTAGTTTCGTAAAAATTGGTCGTTGCCAATTTACCGGCAGTTTTTACATAAATTTCTTATGTTCTTGTGGTTCGGAACCCACGTAAAATTGTAGGTCCCCTCCGCCACCACGGAGGACATACACAATACACGAACACAGTTAGGTAGACCAGCCATGAGTGGATCCTAGGGTCTTTGTTGGTCTGAAACATTATAACATTATAAATATATATTACATATTACACATATATATACACACATATATATATATATATATACACATATATACATATATACATATATATATATATACATATATATATATACACACACATATATATATATATATATATATACACATACACATATATATATACAGGGTGGGCGGAAAGTAGCTCCCTATTTTGGATTGGTAAAAAATACGTATATTATTCATTTATTTCAGAAAAAATAATGAAAAGGTAGGCACACATGGTAGGTTTTCTCTAAAATTCAATGTGGGCTCCAACTCTTTCCACCAGCTTCTGGAGCCGCCCAGGAATGGCGTCCACTGACTTTAGCAGGAACTCCGGCGGGATGGAGACATGACTTCCCGAATTCGGTCCTCCAGTTCTTCCAATGTCCTCGGTTTGGTGCGGTAGACTTCTCCTTACCCACCCCAAAGAAAGGTTACCGCTGAAAAACGGCAGAATCGGTTCAGTGTAACGGTGTGGTGTGGTATGACCTCAGATCAGGTTTGTGGGCCCGTTCCTTCTGCGCAACACCATGAATGCTGAGCGGTACCTTGCTATGTTGCGAACGAGGTCTGGCCGGTTGTCAGCACATGGGAGAACATCGACGATCTGATATTTATGCAAGATGGCGCCCCTCCGCACTTCGCTCTTGTTGTCCGTGAGTGGCTGGATGCCCACTTCCCTGGCGTTGGATGGGTCGTCGTGGTCCACATCAATGGCCAGCCAGGAGCCCCGACTTGACACCGTGCGACTTCTTTCTTTGGGGGTGGGTAAAGGAAGAAGTCTACCGCACCAAACCGAGGACATTGGAAGAACTGGAGGACCGAATTCGGGAAGTCATGTCCTCCATCCCGCCGGAGTTCCTGCTAAAGTCAGTGGACGCCATTCCTGGGCGGCTCCAGAAGCTGGGGAAAGAGTTGGAGCCCACATTGAATTTAGAGAAAACCTACCATGTGTGCCTACCTTTTCATATTATTTCTTCTGAAATAAATGGATAATATACGTATTTTTTACAATCCAAAATAGGGAGCTACTTTCCGCCCACCCTGTATATACACATATATATATATATATAACATATATACATATACACATATATATATATATCGACACATATATATATTATATATATTACACCATATATATA
>JAJOZX010001577.1:650000-855382 GCA_023014485.1 Bathynomus jamesi | reverse complement strand
ATAATAATAATAATAATAAAATAGTAAATTGCAGGAAAAAATGGCTGCCTTTTATGTCACATTATTTCTTGGTTCTTTAACAGGAAGTGAATCTATGTAATGACATTCAAAAAATATTAATCGGCTGCCAAACTAAGGCGCTTACCAAATTACGTTGTCACGCATAGATATACTGAAACCCCCCACACATATATCTATCTATCTATCTATCTATCTATATATATAATATATATATATATATATATATATATATATATATAAGGGTGTCCCAGAATTAACTATCTATTTCAATGAAATCGGACAAATTTAATAAAAACTGACATAATTTTGTGTTTATTACTAAATTATGATACAAAAACAAATAGATTTATAAATCATAAGTCAAAACTTTATTGAGGAAGTTTCAACATGTGCACCGTCTGTATCTCTGCAAATTTCAAATCTATCTTCAGCGCTGCGAAACACATTTTTGAAGCATTTCAGGTGTTTATCTCCCGCACTGCTAACTGGATGCGTTCTTTAAGTTCAGCTAAACTATTGATCTTTTGGCGATAAACCTTTGTTTTTATGAAACCCCATGCAAAGAAATCCAGGGGTGTCAAATCCGGAGAACGCGAGGCCAAGGTCGAGGTCTTCCAGGTCCAATCCACCGATTCGGAAGGCGTCTGTTGAGGTATTCTCGAACAATTAGAGCATAATGACATGGTGCTCCATCTTGTTGAAACACAACATTATCAAGAATGTCCATCATCAAGAAGCTGTGGTTCGAGAAACTGCTGAAGCATATCAAGGTAGACGGTACCTGTTACAGTTGCTTCCGCAAAGAAGAATGGGCCATAAATTTTGGATTTGGTCATTCCAAGCCACATGTTAACTTTTGGAGAGTCTCTTTGCCATTCTAAAAATAAAACTATGAAAAACTATGAAAAAATTATGAAAATAAAATTATGAAAAAAATTTAGAAATTTATACATTTTTAACACATATTAAACATGATAAACATAAATAAAAGTGTGTTTAAAAAATTTGTCCGATTTCATTGAAATAGATAGTTAATTCTGGGACACCCTGTATATGATGAATAAAACCACGAAGGAAAGGAAACACAAATGGTGCTCAAGCGCTTTCGTCTAATGACATCCTCAGGAACACTGAAGTACATAAAAGGGTGACAGCCTATATATAGGTTACAGAAAGAAAAAAAAGAAAAATAAATAATATATATATATATATATACACATTTAACTGCAAAGAACACGCAGTATAAATAACGTAAAGAACGACGCTTGTATAGAGATATTCCGCCCAAGACGAGAGAGAGAGAAACGAAATGGTATCGCATCTTGACCGGCAATCGGAAGATCCCGGGTTCGTTTCCCAGGTGGTTACCTCATTTTTTCATTTGTTTCGTTCTCTCTCTCTCTCGTCTTGCGCGGAATATCTCCTATACAAAGCGTCGTTCTTTACGTTATATATATATATATTATATATATATATATATTATATATTATAGTATATATATATCTATATCTATATATATATATATATATATATATGCAATAAACGGAGAAGTAAAAATAAAAATAAAGAATTAAAGGATTATCAGAGGCATACAGATTTGTAAGGAAAAAATATCGATTTTTAGCACAAGATCAAATGAATTATAAAAATACAAATTTATACTGGAAATCTGCCCGGGTTTTAACACTCTGCCTTTTTTGGTTAAGTTTCGATGTATATAAAATAAAATGAAAATTAAAAGTTAATAAGTAGCATACAAGTTTACCAAAGATTTAGCGTTCTACCTTCTTATCTAAATCTGTTTTGAAGGAATTCAAAACAACAGGATCGAGTTGAAAAGGACCTTTGCTTTGTTGAAGTTATTTGAAAGTTGGATAATGGCAGACTCAAGAATATTTCTATTAACAATGTTGCTAGAGTGGAATAAAAATGAAGCATTATTCCAATCAATACAGTGGGATAACTCTGACAAATGGACAAAAAGGGCACTGGACAACTGTCCTGTTCTAACGGAATATTGATGCTGTTTTATACGTGTGTGCAAATCCTTTCCCGTCTGACCTATGTAAAAGGAATCACATTGTTTACACCCAATTTTATAGATAATGCCTGAATTATTGGTAGGGCTATTTTTACAATGATATTTTTCACAATATTGTTATATGAAAATACTACATTAATATCCAAAGTTTAGTACATTAGCAATGCCTAAAAAGCCCGGGAAAAATGGAAGTACTAAAATATTTTTGACAAAGTATGAGTGTTATTATTGACACGATAGAAAGTTCGTTTTGCCTTGTTGAGACAACATTCCATAAACGCAGATGGATAACACAGATCACTTCCAATACCGTTGATTTTTTCCAATTCGGCATCGATGTATTCAAGACTGGCGATCCTAAGGGCGCGGAGAAACATTGATGAAAAAATGGCCTTCTTAGTGGGGGTGTCATGTCCCGAGTAAAAGTGTACGTAGGACAAATTGTTGTTGTTTTCCGATAGATACTAAACTTAAAACCTGGGCTTTCCCTATGCACACGCACATCCAAAAAGGGATTGAATTGTCTTGTTCCACTTCTAAAGTAACTTAATGGAGGGGTCTTGATCATTAACTGAAGGAGGAAGTTATCCTTCCTCCTTCAGTTAAATGATCAAGTCCCCTCCATTAAGTTTACTTTAGAAGTGGAACAAGACAATTCAATCCCATTTTTGGATGTGCGTGTGCATAGGGAAAGCCCAGGTTTTAAGTTTAGTATCTATCGGAAAACAACAAACAATTTGTCCTACGTACACTTTTACTCGGACATGACACCCCCACTAAGAAGGCCATTTTTTCATCAATGTTTCTCCGCGCCCTTAGGATCGCCAGTCCTGAATACATCGATGCCGAATTGGAGAAAAATCAACGGTATTGGAAGTGATCTGTGTTATCCATCTGCGTTTATGGAATGTTGTCTCAACAAGGCAAAACGAACTTTCTATCGTGTCAATAATAACACTCGTACTTTGTCAAAAAATATTTTAGTACTTCCATTTTTCCGGGCTTTTTAGGCATTCCGAATGTACTTAAACTTTTGGATATTAATGTAGTATTTTCATATAACAATATTGTGAAAACATCATTGTAAAAAATAGCCCTACCAATAATTCAGGCATTATCTATAAAATTGGGTGTAAACAATGTGATCCTTTTACATAGGTCAGACGGAAAGGATTTGCACACACGTATAAAACAGCATCAATATTCCGTTAGAACAGGACAGTTGTCCAGTGCCCTTTTTGTCCATTTGTCAGAGTTATCCCACTGTATTGATTGGAATAATGCTTCAGTTTTATTCCACTCTAGCAACATTGTTAATAGAAATATTCTTGAGTCTGCCATTATCCAACTTTCAAATAACTTCAACATAAGCAAAGGTCTTTTCAACTCGATCCTGTTGTTTTGAATTCCTTCAAAACAGATTTAGATAAGAAGGGTAGAACGCTAAATCTTTGGTAAACTTGTATGCTACTTTATTAACTTTTAATTTTCATTTTATTTTATATACATCGAAACTTAATCAAAAAAGGCAGAGTGTTAAAACCCGGGCAGATTTCCAGTATAAATTTGTATTTTTATAATTCATTTGATCTTGTGCTAAAAATCAATATTTTTTCCTTACAAATCTGTATGCCTCTCTGATAATCCTTTAATTTTTATTTTTTATTTTTACTTCTCCGTTTATTGCATATACACGGTGAACCAAAAGTAGGTGGACAGTAGGTTGAATACGGTTTGTGTTATATTATATTATAACTATGGTGTTCATTATAACTATGGTGTTTGTGTTATATTATATTAAATATTATAACTAAATTTATTTAAATTTTATTTTGTATTATAGTATACAAAAAAATTAAATATGTATTCTCAAAATAAACGTTATCATTTACTGTCCACCTACATTTGGTTCACCCTATATATATATATATATATATATATTATTTATTTTTCTTTTTTTTTTTTTTCTGTAACCTATATATAGGCTGTCACCCTTTTATGTACTTCAGTGTTCCTGAGGATGTCATTAGACGAAAGCGCTTGAGCACCATTTTGTGTTTCCTTTCCTTCGTGGTTTTATTCATCATAAATATTTTTCACGTGTTACTTTCGTGAAATAATTTTCATATATATATAATATATATTATATATATATATATATATATATATATATATATATATATATATGGAATTGACAAACACTATAGTCTTTTTTCTTTTCATGATGTTACCCGACGTGTTCAACGGATCACTCGCAAAGAGGTCACAAAAAGCCTTAACATGGTACATTAGATGATATATAATAAAGCTAAATAATATTAACTCTTTCAGTACCAACGATAATAATAGATTTTATTTTTTTTTAACACTTATATTTTTTTAAATGTCTTTAGACATATCGAGGCGTTGGAGGAGGTACCTACAGTAGTACACAAAACATGTGTAGCTGTCCAAGAATGAGTACTTTATACCTCCAAACGAACAAAAATTTAAATACAGTTTTATTAAATTTTTTTTTACTCGACAGAAATCGCCCAAAATACACAAGGGGTTAATAAAAGCAAAATTCTTAATAGTTAAAATGTCTAATGACTGTTAATTATTATATTTATTTTTGTTTGCGGGATTTAGTTTTATAAGAAAATATAAGAAATTAGTGTAGCGTACGCCATTCATTTTGCTCTTCATTGCCAGGCCGAATTCCCTCTTATAAAAGGAGGAAGGAGATCATGGAGCCACAGTTCGCTTTTGACTTCGGTTTCTTATCGTTTGATTCGTTTCACAAACCTTTTTCAACCATGATTGCGGGTACACCATTCAATTTATTTCATCCTTATTCACGCAAAGAAACTTTGAATCATTTTCTTAGAAATTTATAGACGATATCATTCTCGTACCTCTTTTTCATTGCACTGTCTTAGTTCTAGTTTTTGTTATTACGTGGAAGGCGGAAAAGTGAAACAGATTTTAGTCAACTCAGTAATTAGTTCAAAGCATTAAATTATAAAACAGGAAATAATGAAGGATACTTTGTTCGGTTTATTATTATTATTATTATTATTATTATTATTATTATTATTATTATTTTATTATTATTGGAATATTTGATTCTTATTGATATTTTGTGTGAATGTTTCAGTTATTAGACGTTAAAGAGAGTAGACCACAATTAAATAAGTATATTTCATAGTAAGAAATTCCATACAAAAAATAGGAATAGTTTTCGTTTTAGGAATACATTCGGTCGTTGTTGAGAAAAACGTGATGTGAAGTTTGTAAAGTTTTAATTAAAGTTATTGTACCCTTTTTTGTTGCAGGTCGTTCTTTTCGTTCTCGTTGGAGTAGTTGTGGCATCACCAGTTCCTGCGGGGTATGGGGCACCTCACCACAGCCACGGCGTAAGTTCAAACTACCTTGGAATCATTCATAGCTCGGCTCGTTCTTAGTCCCTAGTTTAGTTAAAAGAAATTTATAAATCGGAAGGAATCTCATTTGTGAACACAAAGATGACGTTAGTTGGGGAAGAGTAAGAAGGAAAATTACAAAAGGTTCAAAGATAATCAGAGCCAAAATAATAAAGACATTGGAAAAATGATCAAATTGTAAATAATGTACAGTATAACTAAAAACTTGTTAGTTTTTCTTTTTTTGTGTTCACATTCACGATTCCAGATTCGATGAATATCTTAAACAATAAGTGCAAACACACGAAATGTTCTGCAGTTTGATTATGAAAATATTTTCTATATCACGATGTTAAATTTTTCTAAATAATACTCCATTTAGGGCCCCATACCTTACAATTTTGAGTACGGCGTTCACGATCCATACCACGGTACCAACTTCGGCCACGCTGAGAGTGGAGACGGTTACAATGCTAAAGGACAGTATTACGTGCATTTGCCCGACGGACGCGTCCAGAAGGTGAGCTACTTCGCGGACGAATGGGGATACCATCCTACGGTTACGTACGAAGGAAAGGCTCATTTCCCCGTCCATGGCAAAGGGCATCACGGACATGGTGGAGGATACCATTAATCATCTTTGGTCAATACTTGAGGCTTTTTAATCCATTTGCTACAATTTAAAAGCGTTCATTGCAACTATATATATATATATATATATATATATATATATATATATATATATATATAGATATAGTTGTGACGTGCATGCATTCAAAGAATGTAATGATTTGTTTGATAACTCTTGTGGAAATGTATTTTGTTTATCAAAACATTTCTCAAAATGGATTTTAAAATTTCTGTTTTCCGTTTTTCGTGATTTTTTTTGTTGTATTTTAATAATTAATGTAATTTACCTTTAAATGTCTTTTTAACCTTTTACTAAATTCTTAAAAATGAAATATGCATTTTAAAATGATATAAAGCTGTAATTTATTGTTTTGGGTCGATGCTGTCCAGCTTGAAACCTCTAGTGGGCTGGATTTTATCTTGTCAGTTCTGCGGAAATAAATTCGACGAAATATTTTAAACAGGGAATTTCACCATAAATACCGTTTGATAAGAGTAGGGTTGAAGATAGCGGAGTAGAAATTGCCAGCATTTTCGCTTCCAACAAAACTAATTTCAAAGATTGATTTTGAGGCGATTTCAAATTAGGCATTTTCTTCGCCGCTGTAACATTAAAATATAGACCAAGAACATTCCTCTTCTGCAGGAGTTCCACATATTTTACGTTTTTCAAGAGTAAGTACTGGAGGATTAGGAGATCGGAGGAGACATCTTTACCATTTTCGGTTCCAGCAAAAATAACTTCAAAAGTATATTTTTGGCGGGTGGGAATTCCACATTAGATATCTATTAACCGGATGTAAAATTAAAGACAGATTAATTAAAGACAGAGAGGGTTTGAAGGGGGGGGGGGAAGTGAATCCCCTCTAGTCACATAATCGTTCTTGTTCTTTAAATAAGCTTAACCCCGTAACGGAATAGTTTTTATTGCAAAGATATTAAATCAGGGACAAATATATTTAAAATAAATTTATAAAACTATCTTCAAACGTCAGTGAAACCAATTTCATAATTTTTAGTAAGAAACGAAATAAATGTTGGATCAATTGATAAAGAAAAGGAATGAGATTTCCTTGAGTAGTCCATGACAAGAACTTACAATTGAAGGATCACTTAAATTATATCTCTAAAAGGATTTCCAGAACCGCTGCAATATTTCTATGTAGGCATAATTTATTACAACGGTACCAATCTCTCTTCTTCCTTAGATGATGTACTGCACACTTGCATGGGAAAACTGTACTGACAATGCCTTAAATAGTGTTTATTATTAAAAACGAGCAATAAGAATTTCAAGTGATGCAGTTTTATATGCCTATACGAATGCAGTTTTTAAAGAGTTAAAATCATTAAAGTTCAAAGATGTCAAAAGTGGCATAGTTGTTATAATGTAATGTTATAATGTTTCAGACCAACAAAGACCCTAGGATCCACTCATATTTAGGATCCACAAATATTTACAGAACATTATTAAATTAAAGTAAAAAACAAAACAAAAGGAAGAGATTTAAACGCATGCAAAGGTGCAAAACTTGAATAGAAAGGAGAAACCGTATAATCACATTTGGCACATTTGACGTCGTCTAGTTTAGGAATAATTTAAGTCTATTTTAAAGAATTTATTACTTTATTTACCTTTGTTAAACCTAGCCAAAGACTGTCTCCATCCAATCTGGAGAAACGGCAGGGAGAACAGTGACCGGCCCGCTGTCCTTAATTCATTCGCTCAACTACGGCTAGCAAATGATAGTCTTATTTTTGTACTTGGGACGAAGGACTTAAATGAATCACCCAATCAAACAGCCTTTGTTAAACAACCTTTGTGCCTACATACACAATGGAGAACAGAAAAACAACTGTCATCAGACCACCTGCCCATCATCATTACAACACATTCTACACTCTGCCCCAACAGTCTTAGGCACATTTACAGAAATTACAAGAAAGCTGATTGGGAACAGTTCAAAATACAGACTGAGGAACAATTCACCACATTAAACAGCACACCCATCATAAACATCAATACAACACTCAAGAAATTTAATCAGATCATCAATAATCCAAACAAATACATACCGAAGGGCAACATTAGGAAATACAACCCAAATTACACTAGAGAAATAGCCCACCTTATAAGGCAACGTAACAACCTCAAATATAACACACAAACCCCACACACAGAAGCCATAAAACAGCAGATACAACAGCTCAACACAGAAATAAACAACAAACTCAAAGAAAAACAAAGAGAAACATTCAGGAATTCATAACAACATTAAACCACTCCACAGATACATCCAGGCTATACAAGACTATAAACGGCATTACCCACTCTAACAGCGGCATTCACACCTCACACGCGGCTATCTGTCGCAGCCAAAATAATATCCCAACATACACACAACAAGCTAACATTCTAGTTAATCACTTCGTAAAGATAAGTCACTTAAACAGAGACAACAACCAGAAACACGCAGACAGACAAACAGCCAGGCACAAGAAAACCTACAGACTCGACACGACCATTACACCCTTCAATACAGACCAGACCACCAAGATCATCAAAACCATTAAGAATTCGAAGGCTACTGGACCAGACAACATATCTAACATACACCTTAAACACTTGGGCCCACAAGGAATACTATCTCTCACAAATATCAGCACATATTCATACCAACACTGTATAATTCCTGACATATGGAAACAAGGTAAAATTATTCCACTAGTCAAACCAAACAAAAATCCAACAGAACCAGCTTCCTATAGACCCATTACTTTACTATGCACACCTTCCAAAGTAACAGAAAGACTAATCTTACAAATCACCAACCCACACATTCCACTATCGCCTACTCAACATGGATTCAGACCACACCACTCAACCACGACATTACTCACTAACCTCACGCAGCACATCATGGATGGCATGAACTCCAGACGACCAGCTCAACGTACACTATTAGCAACAATAGACATTAGTAAAGCATTTGATGTTATCCCACGCTTCCCTCTCATAAACAAAATACTCAAGACAAACCTGCACAATAACACCAAAAGGTGGCTGAGCAACTATCTTTCAGGAAGATACTCACATGTCACATTTAATGGCAAGTCATCCAAAAACAAGATTTTTCCGAACGGGGTCCCTCAAGGCTCTGTTCTCTCACCAACACTCTTCAACTTATACATGCATGACATTCCAACACCCATAGACAACAAGCTTACATTATCATCATATGCAGATGACATCACTCTAACATCCACCCACAACAACATCGACACCGCTACAAATAACCTACAAACATACATAAACAGTATACAAGACTGGCTCACACACAATAGACTCAAAGTAGCGCCCACAAAATCAACCATCACCTCGCTTACAAGCAACACAAAAGAACACCAGGTAATTCCACAGCTTACACTAAACAACATCAACATTCCACACACTCACAGGACCAAAATACTTGGGGTCACATACAACACATCATTATCTTTTGCAAACCACATTCAGGATATTAAAAACAAATGTACGTCAAGACTTAACACGCTTAGGGTACTAACGGGCACAAACTTTGGACACCAGCAGGAAACAACATCACTCATATACAAACAATATATTCGCTCAGTTATGGACTATGCTAGCCCATGCTGGGCACCCATTATCTCAAACACACACATAAACACCTTACAGACAATACAAAACAACGCACTTCGTATCATTACAGGATGCACTCAAACAACACCAATAGAACACCTGCACACAGAAACAAAAATACTGAAAGCTAGGGAACATTTAGACATGAGGGGAACACAATTCATGGCAGCAGCGACAACTAACCCACAACACCCTTGCCACTACATGTACAATCACGCACCGACACCTCGCACCATTAAGGTAACACCAGAGAGACATTACAACCAAATATTCCATTCCATACCACGCCCCACAGACATCACACAGTACAGAAAACACATACACACACACCTAACCCACAAAGCACTGACACGACTCGGTCCGAATGCGGTCCTAGGTGCGAAGCCGCCACCCATTAACAGGTCAGAGATCAGCCTGAGCAGATCGGATCGAGTTAACTTAGCACGATTCCGATGTGGACATCACCCCAACTTACTAACATATAAACACAGACTAGACAACTCCATAGACGACACCTGCCACCTGTGCCACGACACACCACAAACAGTTGAACACATTATGACAGACTGTACCGCTCTAGCACAACAACGAACACAACACAACATCACTAGTGCGCTGAACCTCTGGTCCACTCCGAAGAGGGCGATCGGTTACCTGCGTGCCGCCAGCTTTCTCGATCAGGGTGGGCTGATCGGCAAACAACCAACAACAACCTTTGTTAGTTACGTCACCGTTCGAGAAGTTGGAGTTAAATATTTAAATTTGTACAAGAGAGAGCGTCTCGTCGCTCGAACGGTTATGACGATGTCCAGGAGTGCTGCGATTCCGTTGAGTGGTGGGTTCGAACCCCAGTCGTGCCTAGAGATGGACGGTTGTCTTTTCTGTATTTTACGCCACGACGAAGCGCGTGCTGGCCACCCCTCTTTAATTGACTCAGACTACGGTAACCCTGGCAACAAATGTTAACTTGCCAGTGGACAAGTTTAAAAAAAGAACA
This sequence comes from Bathynomus jamesi, assembly GCA_023014485.1. Lineage (NCBI taxonomy): Eukaryota > Metazoa > Arthropoda > Malacostraca > Isopoda > Cirolanidae > Bathynomus > Bathynomus jamesi. The sequence goes on along the minus strand of JAJOZX010001577.1, from coordinate 844,628 downwards.
TTTTTTTATATATATAATACTGTAACCATGTTACCATAATGTTTGTTTTACTTAACCAGGCTAATATTTTTGACAATAAGTGCTCCAATGAATACGCTTTAGAGATGCTGCCTTATTTAGCGACAACTTTGGGCATGTTGCTCTTGGAAATAAAAACGTATTATTACCGTATCACCAAACAATTTGTATACGAGTTAATATACGAGTATAAAAATATGTAACCATGTTTTACATAAAGTCCTCATCAAAATTAATTAATAAAACGTTTTCGACATACTTCAACTCGTCAAACACTGACACTTTATTTTCATTTTTTTTCTGCAGTTACATAAATGTGTCCAGTAAAAAAATTCAGTCTGAAAGAGTTTTAGCGACTTTGGTGCAGACAGGGTATAAAGATTGGTATATAAAGTAGGAAATAAGAGGAGACTCAGATTCTTGTTGGTAGAAGTGCTTTAACGAAAACTGTCGTAGAATAAGAACTATCCCCACATCCCCTGTATATCGTAGATGAAATTTGAACAGTATGATTACGAATGATTAACTCTTGTTTTCCGAAATAGGCAGTCAAAATGCTGCCACAGGTCTCAACAGGATTGAAATCTGCGTTTCTCAAAGAGCAAAGAAGAACTTCTAACACGTTTACTCTCTTCCACTGAGTAATTTAATGTAAGGTATGACATGCCGCAGTCTTCTCGCAACATATGCGTATTAAAGTGGAGTTTTCCTTCATAAAACAACGGAATAAGATTGGTCACAAAGATGAAAACGTATCTCCTAAAATTCAAATGTTCCTCGATGAACATCCAAATCTGTCTTTGAGTCGTGTGTTCCAGCATTTTGTTCGTGCTCCTTTTATTCGTGTATGGTCCCGTGTAATGTTACTCTGTAATCAATAATACATTAGTTCGTAATAATTACAATAATAACACCAATAATGATGAGCATTATACAATACAACAAATCTCCCGTGGGGATGAATACTATAAAATACTGTAGTCAAGTTTCATACACAATATTTACTGTAGGAAAACTTAAAAAAATAAAGCAATACTAAAGCATAAATAAATAAAATACATTACAGTATTTTCACATATTACTTACATTTTTTATTTATGGTATCAAATTAAATGGTTATTGCAATAATATGGTTGCGTTAACCATTTCATTTGGTTGGTAGTATTTAACTCTGTACTTGGTTGTTTTTGAGTAAGTAATTTCCTCAATATATACACAAACATGAGTCCCTTATTCGGAGCGTCCTTTATTCAACGGTATATATATATATATATATATACTAATTATAAAACGGTGAAAATATAAATTTTTTATTTAATTTCTATTTTCATTATCATGACATGGTGTTACATATTACTCCAAAACGCCCTTTTGGCAGATCGATCTCAGTTTGGCGACATGACCTTTTAAAAGACAAAACTTTTGGTCTAAATTTTCGAATCGTCGAGAAATTGTTAAAGTAATCCTAAAAGTTTTGGGATTTTTGCTATTTGGGTTTCAAGTAGCCTTTTTCCACGTTTAATTTATCATATCCACATTAAAATGAATTTGCTATTTGCGTTTAATCTGAAAATAACACGTGTGTTAGCGTGTTTTGTATTTAATAGCCATATTACAACCGATATTATTATATAACTAAAATATTAAGCTTTCTGTAACATTTGGCACTCAACTCAGTGACTCATACAGATGTGAAAGTTAAAAACTGAACAGACATACGTATTTGAACTATCGCGGTAAGCCTGTAGGGCAATGTTGACGAACTTTTCCAATGGTGCGTGCCAAAAATCAAACATGCCATTAGGTGACGTCCGTTGACCCTCTTCTTCATTGGGATGTTGCTGGTGCATTGTTTTCCCCAATATAAGGTCCTGACCCTGCATACATATTTAGTATGATTAAGAGTGACGTATGCCAAACTGATTTCCTCACACAAACGGTTTCTTGCATTCGACTTCATGTAATAGTTATTCTCATGCGTAAATTAAACCACATATTGTCAACAAAATGCTAACAAATGTTTGAGTGAAGGAAAAACGTTCTGTAAAGATTTCCACACATCATCAAAACGACAAATGCAGATATGGCAGTATATTGTAAATTCAATCTTAGGTTATTTATATTCCTAGTTTCAGTAGCACCATTGGTGTGTGTGTGTGTGTGTGTGTGTGTGTGTGTGTGTGTGTGTGTGTGTGTGTGTGCAATGTCTGCGGTTTCTGCATTTTCAGTTAAAATTAAATACTAAAACCAGCGACCAGTATTTCGTAAATATGTTTTGATCGATGTAATACTGATGTTATGTATCCACAACACCCATCTTGATCAAGATTTGAACAATTTTCACGTTTCTTTTTCATTTACATCCTCTTTACACATATTTACTCACGATACAAGGCAAAGAAGTCGAAATTTCTGACACTCATTTCGCGATTCTTATAAAAGGAACGAGAATTTTTTACTTCAGTTTCTCATTATTCACATTTGTTAAATTCAAATAGCCCATTTTATCCTGAAGTTTTCCATAGGGTTGTTGTGTTTTACATATATTTAATAAGAAAGGAATATGCATTAGTATTTGTTTGCTTATTTGTTTATTACTTAGCACAGTTTTGTTTAAGATAAAGCTTTCATACTTCTTAACGGCATATTCAGATAAGAATATTTTAAATATAATATTGGCATATCAGATATCTAACTCGTGTTGGTAAGTAAAAATTTAGGATATTGCAAACTTTATACAAATTGTATTCTTTTTCGAATAAAATATTTTTTAATTTTGAAATTTATGTACATGCCTTGTCATGCTATGTATTTTTTGGCATAAGAGTGAAAATATTCCTTGAAGGTAACGTTATGTCTACTGGCTTCCTTATGTTCATCTCGCTTCTCTGGTGTGTATCATGGTTCGAATCATGGACGAGGCTTTCTCGATGACTGGTATGGACGGGATTATTATGGCAACAATGATCATTGTAGCCATGGTCATAGAGAACGCGATGGGTACGGAACTCATGGATTTGGGTACGGTGGACATAATGTTCACGACCATAGTAGAGATGGATATGATTATGGAAACCACCATAAAGGACGCGCATATAACGTAAGTTATTTTTAATGAAAATTATTGGTTAAATCCATTGTGCGTCATTTTTATGACCTTAAAATAAATACCAAAGAATGCTCATTTTTGAAACTTTAACCACACTCAGAAGATTGGATTAATAATTTTATGTACTGAAAACAGGCCCCTGTCAAATATGATTACGGATACGGCGTGAATGATCCCTACCACGGGACCAGTTTTGGCCACAACGAGAGCAGGGATGGACACCTAACGACTGGAGAGTACTACGTTCATCTCCCCGACGGACGCCTCCAAAAGGTGTCCTATTATGCGGACGAATATGGTTACCACCCAACCATCACCTACACAGGGAAAGCACGCTACCCATCATATGGGAAGGGGCATGCGGGAAGGTACTATTAACAAAATTTCCTTCAGGTTTTACCGCTAAAAACTTATTAAGTGTAAAGTTTGCATGAAACCAAAGGAAATTTCACGTTAGTTAAACTATTAATTTAATTCAGTTCTGCGCAAATATGCCGTTGAAAAATATATTTTTATTTAACGTCATATATAAACGTTAGAGTTAAAATTATTTAATAAATAAAGACATACTGATAAATTAAGGGCTATTTCGCTTATCATTTTTACGTGTTGACTTAAATATGCTGGAAAAGCCTGGTATGTATTTACGTTACTTCTGTTAAAATATTTAATTTATTTATTGCCAATGTTATCTGTTGTTGCGCTTGTATTTATAAAGTACTTATTTTTTTATTTTTAGTATTAACATTATATTTAACATGTGTAGCATAATGTGCAATTGTGATAATTGTAATAATATCCTATTTAGCCCTAACTATTTACGCTAAAGATAATTTGAATGATCTTATTATTTTCTTTTTTATTATCCTTTCAACTCCATTCCAGGATCGTTTCAAAATGAAATAAAATTAACACAAAGTCATTTGCAAAAAAATTGTTAAAATTGTTAAAATTGTTAAAAATTATTGAACCAAAAAAAAGGGGCGCGAAAGAAGAATTCTTTAGTTACGACTAAAACATTACCTCGGAAACCAAGTTAATGAGAAAGACCCATAAAATTCTTCTACATTATCATAATTTCAGAACTAATTAGTTAAAATTAATAAGTATTTTCTAGTTTATTAGTACGTAAACCTTTATGAAACTATGAAACGAGCAAAGACAGACGTGTATAATATAAGGTGTATGCAAACGAAGGCGTCGAAAATTGAATCCACTGTCGGTAAATGCCTAACATCAGTTAAACGGAAACAAGCCTTGGTTTACCCAGAATTAATTAAATTAATAATTTTTTTATAAACGAAGATAAAAGTTAAAAAAAAGGAAGAATTTGAAACGCGTTCAAAGGCGCAAAAATTGAATAGAAACGAGAAACCGTATAATCACATTTCGCACATTTGGGGTCGTGTCTCTGAGGCAAAGTTTAAGTCTATTTTAAACAAGTTATTACTTTGTTTACACTTGTTGAACCCACCAAAGACTGTCTCCATCCAGTCTGAAGAAAATGCAGGGAGAACAGTGGCGGGCCCGCTGTCCTTAATTATTCGCTCACCTATGGCTACCAACTGATAGTGGGCGAAGGACTTAAATGAATCAACGAATCAACCTACCTTTGTTGTTAGGTAGTTACGTCATCGTTCGAGAAGTTGGAGCTAAATTTTAAAATTTGTACAAGTATTTAGCGAAGAGAGCATCTCGTGGCTCGATCGGTTGGGGCGATGCCCGGCAGTGCTGCGATTCCGTTGAGTGGTGGGTTCGAAACCCAGTGGTGCCTAGAGATGGGCGGTTGGCTTTTCTATACCTTACGTCACGACGAACCGGGCTGGCTACACCCTCTTTAATTGACACGGCAAAGGTAGCCCTGGCAAGAAATGTAACCTGCCAGGGGACAAATTAGAAAAAATTTCTGGCTCCTTGAACATTTTCTTTTTATGTACAATATTGTAACTATGTTAGCCTAATGTTTCTTTTACTTGACCAGGCTAATGTTGTACACAATAAGTTTAACACATAAAATATGTGTTGTTTCCAGGAATGAGGACTTTAAGCCTCCAAACTAACAAAAATCTAAATACATTTATATTATATAATATTTTTTTTTACTCTCCAGAAATCGCCCAAAGGTACCGAAGGGGTTAATAAAAACAAAACTTCTTAATAGTTTTTTTTATAGCTAACGATTATTAATTATTACATTTATTTTTGTTTGCGCGATTTAGTTGTATAAGAAAATATAAGAAATTAGTGTAACGTGACGCCATTCATTTTGCTCTTCATTGCAAGGCCAAATTCCCTCTTATAAAAGGAGGAAGGAGATCATGAATCCACAGTTCGCTTTTGACTTCGGTTTCTTATCGTTTGGTTCGCTTCACAAACCTTCTACAACCATGATTGCGCAGGTACGCCACTCAATTTACTTCATCCTTATTCACGCAAAGAAACTTTCAATAATTTTCGTAGACCTTCAAGGACGATATCATTCTTGTACCTCTTTTTCATTGCGCTTTTTTAGTTTCTACTTTTTTGTTATGTGGAAGGCGGGAAAATGAAATAGATTTTAGTCAACTCAGTAATTCAATTAAAGCATTAAATCATAAAACAGGAAATAATTAAGGATACTTTATTTCGTTATTATTATTATTATTATTATTATTATTATATTATTATTCTTATGGAATATTTCATTCTTATTGATATTTTGTGTGAATGTTTTAGCTTATTAGTCGTTAAAGAGATTAGAACAGAATTAAATAAATAAATTTCATAGTAAATAATTCCATACAAAAAATAGGAATGGTTTTCGTTTTAGGAATACATTCGGTCGTTGTTCAGAAAAACTGTTGTGAAGTTTTAATCAAAGTTATTGTACCCTTTTTGTTGCAGGTCGTTCTTTTCGTTCTCGTTGGAGTAGTTGTGGCATCACCAGTTCCTGATGGGTATGGGGCACCTCACCACAGCCACGGCGTAAGTTCAAACTACCTTGAAATAATTCATACTCGTTGTTCCTAACTCCTAGTTTAGGGTTTAAAAGAAATTTGTAAATCCGAAGAAATCTCATTTGTGAATACAAAGATGACGTTAGTCGGGGAAGAATAAGAAAGAAAATTACAAAAGGTTCAAAGATAATCAAACAAAAGATAAAAGACATTGGTAAAATAATCAAATTGTAATTAAAATTAGCTAAACGTTGGTTCTTTTGTTCACATTCACGATTCGAGATTCGACCACTGCAAACATATGAAATGTTCTACCGTTTGATTACAAAGATATTTTCTATCAGAATTTTAAAATGAATAATAATGTTAAATTCTTCTAAATAACATTCCATTTAGGGCCCAATACCTTACAATTTTGAGTACGGCGTTCACGATCCATACCACGGTACCCACTTCGGCCACGCTGAGAGTGGAGACGGTTACAATGCTAAAGGACAGTATTACGTGCATTTGCCCGACGGACGCGTCCAGAAGGTGAGCTACTTCGCGGACGAATGGGGATACCATCCTACGGTTACGTACGAAGGAAAGGCTCACTTCCCCGTCCATGGCAAAGGGCATCACGGACATGGTGGAGGATACCATTAATACTTGAGGCTTTTTAATCCATTTACTACAATACAAAGGAGTTTATCGCATATGTATATATATATATATATATATATATATATATATATATATAGAGTTGTGAAGTGCATACATTCTAATGATTTGTTTGATAACTCTTGTGGAAATGTATTTTCTTTATCCAAATGAATTTTAAAATTTCTGATTTCCGTTTTTCGTGACTTTTTTTGTTGTATTTTAATAATTAATGTAAGTTACCCCTTTGAATTTCCTTTTTAACCTTTTACTAAATTCTTGAAAATGAAATGAGCATTTTAATCTGATATAAAGCTGTAATTTATTGTTTTGGATCGATGCTGTACAGCTTGAAACCTCTAGTGGGCCGGATTTTATCTTGTCAGCTCTGCGGAAATAAATTCGACGAAATATTTTAAACAGGGAATTTCACCAGAAATATCGTTTGATAAGAGTAAAGTTGAAAATAGTGGAGCAGAAATTGTCATCATTTTCGCTTCCAACAAAAATAATTTCAAAGATTGATTTTGGGGCGATTTCAAATTAGGTATTTTCTACGCCGTTGTAACATTAAAATATAGACCAAGAACATTCCTCTTCTGCAGGAGTTCCACATATTTTATGTTTTTCTATAGTAAGTATTGGAGGATTAGAAGATCGGAGGAGACATCTTCACCATTTTCGCTTCCAGCAAAAATAACTTCAAAAGTATATTTTTGAGGGGGTGGGAATTCCACATTAGATATCTATTAACAGAATGTAAAATTAAAGACAGCTTAATTAAAGACAGAGAGGGTTTGGGGGTGGGAAGTGAATCCCCTCTAGTCACATAACACTGCCCAACACCAATTTTGCTGATTTAATTCTAACACCTGTTTTTAGGTAACTTTGGTGTGCTGATTTCAAAAATCACCTTACAGTAGTTTTTGCCTATCACGTCAGGTTTTCGGGCAATCAAATACGGAGATATCGCATTTTGGCAGGGTCCTGTCCAATTTTTTTTCTTTTCAAAAAATAAGTTTTTACATACTCAGAATCAGCATGGAAAAGTAAACAATTGTGCAGGGAGTGAACTTTAATATACAATGGTAATATTGACACACAAAGTGATTAAAAGTGTTTAAATAAGCAAAAAATGAATCCATGATCATGACGTCACGCTCACACCTGGGGAAATCACAGATACCCAAGATTTTAATATGTTGTACATGACCTTTAGATTTATTGCACAGATTTGCGTATTCCACAGATAAAATTGTAACAGCAAAACAGCTGTTAACAGGTCTCAAAAATCATCAATTTTGATAAGTGCCCTTCATGGATCACCCAAAATAGGCATATTGCATTGCACATTGCACGAAAACCTGATGTGATGGACAAAATCTAAGGTGATTTTTTAAATCAGCACATCAATATTATCAAGAAACAGGTCTTAGAATTAAATCACCAGCAAAAAATGTTTTTGTTGGGTAGTGTAATCGTTCAAGCTCTTTAAATAAGCTTAACCCCGTAAGAGAATAGTTTATTTGCAAAGATATTAAATCAGGGACAAAAATATATTTAAAATGAATTTAGAAAACTATCTTCAAACGTCATTGAAGCCAATTTCATGATTTTTAGTAAGAAACGAAATAAATGTTGGATCAATTGATAAAGAAAAGGAATGAGATTTCCTTGAGTAATCCATGACAAGAACTTACAATTGAAGGATCACTTAAATTATATCTCTAAAAGGATTTCCAGAACCGCTGCAATATTTCTATATAGGCATAATTTATTACAACGGTACCAATCTCTTGTTCTTCCTTAGATGATGTACTGCACACTTGCATGGGAAAACTGTACTGACAATGCCTTAAACAGTGTTTATTATTAAAAACAAGCAATAAGAATATCAAGTGATGCAGTTTTATATGCTCATACGAATGCAGTTTTTAAAGAGTTAAAATCACTAAAGATCAAACATGTCAAAAATGGCATAGTTCATAGTAATTTATTTACAAATATTTACAGAACATTATTAAATTAAAGTAAAAAAAACAAAACAAAAGGAAGAGATTTAAACGCATTCAAAGGTGCAAAACTTGAATAGAAAGGAGAAACCATATAATCACTTTTCGCACATTTGACGTCGTCTAGTTTAGAAAAAATTTAAGTCTATTTTAAACAATTTATTACTTTGTTTACATTTGTTAAACCCAGCCAAAGTCTGTCTCCATCCAATCTGAAGAAACGGCAGGGAGAATAGTCACGGGCCCGCTGTCCTTAATTCATTCGCTTAACTATGGCTACCAACTGATAGTCTTATTTTGTACTTGGGACGAAGAACTTAAATGAATCACCCAATCAAACAACCTTTGTTAGTTACGTCACCGTTCGAGAAGTTGGAGTTAAATTTTTAAATTTGTACAAGAGAGAGCGTCTCGTAGCTCGAACGGTTATGGTGATGTCCAGCAGGGGTGGAATTCCGTTGAGTGGTGGGTTCGAACCCCAGTGCTGTCTAGAGTTGGACGGTTGTCTTTTCTGTATCTTAAGTCACAACGAGGCGGCGGGTCGGCCACCCCTCTTTACTTGACTCGAACTAAGGTAGCCCTGGCAACAAATGTTAACTTGCCAGTGGACAAGTTTAAAAAAAGAAATTCTGGCTTCTTGAATATTTTTTTATATATAAAATATTGTGACCATGTTAGCTTCATGTTTCTTTTACCTTTTTGTGGGTACAGAACCCTTTCAAACCGGAGACTACAGCGTGGAAACTTACAAAGCTCATCACACGAAAACATTTGAGGAATACAAAAATATGCAGTACATATGTAATAATAAGAAGATATGGAATATTACAATATGATTCAACAATTACAAACTAAATAATTAGATTAAATAATTAGTTGCCGCAAAATAGAAGTCAACATCTTCCTTCCTTGACTAATCAATTTTAAAATTAGAAAGAGCCGTTTTGAGAAGAAAACTGAGATTTGTTTATAAAAAACCTCTGAACAGGTAGCTAGAACAACCTGAAAAAAGTGTTAGCAGCTGACGAAGAAGCTTCTAACAGTGGCTGCATCCTCCAGCGCGGGACACGTCAACGCGAAGAAGAGGCGACGTCAAACCAAAACATCAACGCGCTGGTGGCCAAACTTCCTCAAATCTCCGTGCAGCGGGCTGTCTACGGTTGGCCAGACTGGCAGTCGACGGCCTGTTGCGTGGCACGGTCAGAGTTCCGATCGGCTCCCGGGGCCGGACCTATTCTCAGCTTGCTATTTTTTCAATTACAGGGAGCAATTGCGTGCTCCCCGAACTACTCTTACTCTCTGGCGACATTAAGACTAATCCAGGCCCCACTACAACTTACACATGTCACCATACACAAAGACATAGACACAATAGCACCATGAGTTCATACAGAAGTATAATATTAACATATTACAGTACAACGTAGATGGCCTCACAAACAAAATCATGCAGCTTAGGGAATTCGTACACAAACAAAACATTCACATAGCACTTATACAAGAAACAAAACTAAAACGCACACACAAAACACCCACCATCCCTGACTTCACGGCGATCCGTCAAGATCGTACTGGGGGTAACGGGGGGGACTCATCACTTACATACGTAAAAGCATTAGCTACACTGATGCTACCCAAAACATTACAAACACAATCCAAGCAGATAACACGATAGAAATACAGGCAGTTAACATTAAAACACGCGCAAAACACAACACCACACTAATCAACATTTACATCTCACCAGATAGTTCACCTCAGGTGCCAGCCAATTACAATCCACAGTTACACAATCTGGCCTCTCTCACTAATGTCATCTTAGGAGGAGACTTCAATGCCAAAGACACTAGTTGGTACCTGCACAACCAAAGCAACACCAGAGGCGCCAACATAGCCACACAACTAAACAGCCTCTTCATTCTTAACAATACAGAAGAACATACACACATACCACATCAAGCAGGATACTCAAACTCCTTCCCAGACATAGCGTTCTGTTCTCCCTCACTAGCAACACATACACAATGGAGAACAGAAAAACAACTGTCATCAGACCACCTGCCCATCATCATTACAACACATTCTATACTCTGCCCCAACAGCCTTAGGCACTTACAGAAATTACAAGAAAGCTGATTGGGAACAGTTCAAAATATAGACTGAGGAACAATTCACCACATTAAACAGCACACCCATCATAAACATCAATACAACACTCAAGACATTTAATCAGATCATCAATAATGCAAACAAATACATACCGAAGGGCAACATTAGGAAATACAACCCAAATTACACTAGAGAAATAGCCCACCTCATAAGGCAACGTAACAACCTCAAATATAACACACAAACCCCACACACAGAAGCCATAAAACAGCAGATACAACAGCTCAACACAGAAATAAACAACAAACTCAAAGAAAAACAAACAGAAACATTCAGGGAATTCATAACAACATTAAACCACTCCACAGATACATCCAGGCTATACAAGACTATAAACGGCATTACTCACTCTAACAGCGGCATTCACACCTCACACGCGGCTATCTGTCGCAGCCAAAATAATATCCCAACATACACAAAACAAGCTAACATTCTAGTTAATCACTACGCAAAGATAAGTCACTTAAACAGAGACAACAACCAGAAACACGCAGACAGACAAACAGCCAGGCACAAGAAAACCTACAGACTCGACACGACCATTACACCCTTCAATACAGACCAGACCACCAAGATCATCAAAACCATTAAGAATTCGAAGGCTACTGGACCAGACAACATATCTAACATACACCTTAAACACTTGGGCCCACAAGGAATACTATCTCTCACAAATATCAGCACATATTCATACCAACACTGTATAATTCCTGACATATGGAAACAAGGTAAAATTATTCCACTAGTCAAACCAAACAAAAATCCAACAGAACCAGCTTCCTATAGACCCATTACTTTACTATGCACACCTTCCAAAGTAACAGAAAGACTAATCTTACAAATCACCAACCCACACATTCCACTATCGCCTACTCAACATGGATTCAGACCACACCACTCAACCACGACATTACTCACTAACCTCACGCAGCACATCATGGATGGCATGAACTCCAGACGACCAGCTCAACGTACACTATTAGCAACAATAGACATTAGTAAAGCATTTGATGTTATCCCACGCTTCCCTCTCATAAACAAAATACTCAAGACAAACCTGCACAATAACACCAAAAGGTGGCTGAGCAACTATCTTTCAGGAAGATACTCACATGTCACATTTAATGGCAAGTCATCCAAAAACAAGATTTTTCCGAACGGGGTCCCTCAAGGCTCTGTTCTCTCACCAACACTCTTCAACTTATACATGCATGACATTCCAACACCCATAGACAACAAGCTTACATTATCATCATATGCAGATGACATCACTCTAACATCCACCCACAACAACATCGACACCGCTACAAATAACCTACAAACATACATAAACAGTATACAAGACTGGCTCACACACAATAGACTCAAAGTAGCGCCCACAAAATCAACCATCACCTCGCTTACAAGCAACACAAAAGAACACCAGGTAATTCCACAGCTTACACTAAACAACATCAACATTCCACACACTCACAGGACCAAAATACTTGGGGTCACATACAACACATCATTATCTTTTGCAAACCACATTCAGGATATTAAAAACAAATGTACGTCAAGACTTAACACGCTTAGGGTACTAACGGGCACAAACTTTGGACACCAGCAGGAAACAACATCACTCATATACAAACAATATATTCGCTCAGTTATGGACTATGCTAGCCCATGCTGGGCACCCATTATCTCAAACACACACATAAACACCTTACAGACAATACAAAACAACGCACTTCGTATCATTACAGGATGCACTCAAACAACACCAATAGAACACCTGCACACAGAAACAAAAATACTGAAAGCTAGGGAACATTTAGACATGAGGGGAACACAATTCATGGCAGCAGCGACAACTAACCCACAACACCCTTGCCACTACATGTACAATCACGCACCGACACCTCGCACCATTAAGGTAACACCAGAGAGACATTACAACCAAATATTCCATTCCATACCACGCCCCACAGACATCACACAGTACAGAAAACACATACACACACACCTAACCCACAAAGCACTGACACGACTCGGTCCGAATGCGGTCCTAGGTGCGAAGCCGCCACCCATTAACAGGTCAGAGATCAGCCTGAGCAGATCGGATCGAGTTAACTTAGCACGATTCCGATGTGGACATCACCCCAACTTACTAACATATAAACACAGACTAGACAACTCCATAGACGACACCTGCCACCTGTGCCACGACACACCACAAACAGTTGAACACATTATGACAGACTGTACCGCTCTAGCACAACAACGAACACAACACAACATCACTAGTGCGCTGAACCTCTGGTCCACTCCGAAGAGGGCGATCGGTTACCTGCGTGCCGCCAGCTTTCTCGATCAGGGTGGGCTGATCGGCTAAACAACAACAACAACAACCTTTGTTAGTTACGTCACCGTTCGAGAAGTTGGAGTTAAATATTTAAATTTGTACAAGAGAGAGCGTCTCGTCGCTCGAACGGTTATGACGATGTCCAGGAGTGCTGCGATTCCGTTGAGTGGTGGGTTCGAACCCCAGTCGTGCCTAGAGATGGACGGTTGTCTTTTCTGTATTTTACGCCACGACGAAGCGCGTGCTGGCCACCCCTCTTTAATTGACTCAGACTACGGTAACCCTGGCAACAATGTTAACTTGCCAGTGGACAAGTTTAAAAAAAGAACATTTTTTTATATATATAATACTGTAACCATGTTACCATAATGTTTGTTTTACTTAACCAGCTAATATTTTTGACAATAAGTGCTCCAATGAATACGCTTTAGAGATGCTGCCTTATTTAGCGACAACTTTGGGCATGTTGCTCTTGGAAATAAAAACGTATTATTACCGTATCACCAAACAATTTGTATACGAGTTAATATACGAGTATAAAAATATGTAACCATGTTTTACATAAAGTCCTCATCAAAATTAATTAATAAAACGTTTTCGACATACTTCAACTCGTCAAACACTGACACTTTATTTTCATTTTTTTTCTGCAGTTACATAAATGTGTCCAGTAAAAAAATTCAGTCTGAAAGAGTTTTAGCGACTTTGGTGCAGACAGGGTATAAAGATTGGTATATAAAGTAGGAAATAAGAGGAGACTCAGATTCTTGTTGGTAGAAGTGCTTTAACGAAAACTGTCGTAGAATAAGAACTATCCCCACATCCCCTGTATATCGTAGATGAAATTTGAACAGTATGATTACGATTGATTAACTCTTGTTTTCCGAAATAGGCAGTCAAAATGCTGCCACAGGTCTCAACAGGATTGAAATCTGCGTTTCTCAAAGAGCAAAGAAGAACTTCTAACACGTTTACTCTCTTCCACTGAGTAATTTAATGTAAGGTATGACATGCCGCAGTCTTCTCGCAATATATGCATATTAAAGTGGAGTTTACCTTCATAAAACAACGGAATAAGATGGTTCACAAAGATGAAGACGTATCTCCTGAAATTCAAATGTTCCTCGATGAACATCCAAATCTGTCTTTGAGTCGTGTGTTCCAGCATTTTGTTCGTGCTCCTTTTATTCGTGTATGGTCCCGTGTAATGTTACTCTGTAATCAATAATACATTAGTTCGTAATAATTACAATAATAACACCAATAATGATGAAGCATTATACAATAACAACAAATCTCCCGTGGGGCTGAATACTATAAAATACTGTAGTCAAGTTTCATACACAATATTTACTGTAGGAAAACTTAAATAAATAAAGCAATACTAAAGCATAAATAAATAAAATACATTACAGTATTTTCACATATTACTTACATTATTTTTATTTATGGTATCAAATTAAATGGTTATTGCAATAATATGGTTGCGTTAACCATTTCATTTGGTTGGTAGTATTTAACTTAAATAGAGGCGAATCGGTTCTTCCCGAACTAAAAAAAAAAAAAAAAAAAAAAAAATATATATATATATATATATATATATATATATAGGCCTTGGAATCGTTTTTCTTTTTCCTTGTGGATTTGCAGCATATATATATGCTGCAAACCCACAAGGAAAAGAAAAACGATTCCAAGGCCTTTCGTGTATTCAAAGCTACACCTCGTCAGGGAATCCCTGACGAGGTGTAGCTTTGAATACACGAAAGGCCTTGGAATCGTTTTTCTTTTTCCTTGTGGGTTTGCAGCATTTATTCATTTCACGTGTTTTATTGTGAAATTCTTCCCATATATATATATAATATATATATATATATATATATATATATATATATATATAATATAATATATATATATGTACTAATTATAAAATGGTGAAAAATATAATTTTTTTATTTAATTTCTATTTTCATTATCATGACAATGGTGTTACATATTACTCCAAAACGCCCCTTTTGTCAGATCGATCTCAGTTTGGCGACAAGATCTTTTAAAAGACAAAACTTTTGGTCTAAATTTTCGAATCGTCGATAAATTGTTAAAGTAATCCTAAAAGTTTTGGGATTTTTGCTATTTGGGTTTCAAATGGCTTTTTATCACGTTTAATTTATCATTTCACATTAAAACGAATTTGCTATTTGCGTTTAGTCTTAAAATAACACGTGTGTTAGCGTGTTTTTTATTTAATAGCCATATTACAACCGATATTAGTTATATAACTAAAATATTCAGCTTTCTGTAACATCTGGCACTCAACTCAGTGACTCATACAGATGTGAAAGGTAAAAACTGAACAGACATCCGTATTTGAACTATCGCGGTAAGCCTCTAGGGCAATGTTGACGAACTTTTCCAATGGTGCGTGCCGAAAATCAAACATGCCTTTAGGTGACGTGCCGTTGACCCTCTTCTTCATTGGGATGGTTGCTAGTGCATTGTTTTCCCCAATATAAGGAGCTGACCCTGCATACATATTTAGTATGATTAAGAGCGACGTATGCCAAACTGATTTCCTCACACAAACGGTTTCTTACATTCGACTTCATGTAATAGTTATTCTCAAGCGTAAATTAAACCACGTATTGTCAACAAAATGGCTAACAAATGTTTGAGTGAAGGAAAAACGTTCTGTAAAGATTTCCACACATCATCCAAAACGACAAATGCAGATACGGGCAGTATATTATAAACTCAATCTTAGGGTATTTATATTCCTAGTTTCAGTAGCATCATCGGTTCTTTAGATTGTGAATTTACATAATTCTGTTAATTTATGGTATAGTCACTTCACCAAAATATACTTCTATGAAAAGTATTACTGTAGTCATCAGCAAATAAGGATACTTATATACTCCGTTTAAATGCTTTAATTGTATATCATCATTGGTATAAAGCAGCACGATGAAAGATTTAATTGAATTTGCGTACTTACATCATCATATGTTTTCAGTCAAACTTTGGTTGTTAAAGATCATCAGATTGAAATGCTAAAGGAAAAACGTTGTGAGGAACCATATTGCTCGAACACGATTGTATATAGTGATTGGTATATTCTGAGTGACCTTTTCTTTTGTGTAGTTTTTGGGGTAATGCAGAGGACTTCTTATCCATGTTAATACACTTTGGATAATCATAATAATAATAATAATAAGTTGCAGGAAAAAATGGTTGCCTTTTATGTCACATTATTTCTTTGTTCATTTAACAGGAAGCAAATCTTTGCAATGACATTCCAAAAATATCAATCGGCTGCAATACTAAGGCGCTTACCAAATTACGTTGTCACGCATAGATAAACTGAACCCCCCCCCCCACAGATATATCTATCTATCTATCTATCTATTTATATATATATATATATATATATATATATATATATATGTGTGTGTGTGTGTGTGTGGGATTGAACTCAGAATGGTCCCCTGAGGTTTTTTCATGATACATACAGACCGTACATAGAACAAGGAACTCTTCTGGAAAAAATAAACCCACTATAGTCCGAATAAGTAGTGGTAAATGACAAACACTATAGTCTTTTTTCTTTTTCATGATGTTACCCGACGTGGGCAACGGCTCACTCGCAAAGAGGCCCCAAAATAGCCTTAACATGGAACAATTATTGGAACATTAAGTGATATATAATAAAGCTAAATAATATTAACCCCTTCGGTACCAACGATAATAATAGATTTTCTTTTTTTTTTAACACTTTTATATTTTTTAAATGTCTTTAGAAATACCGAGGCGTTGGAGGAGGTACCTACAGTAGTACACAAAACATGTGTAGCTGTCCAAGAATGGGGACTTTAGACCTCCAAACCAACAAAAATTTAAATACAGTTTTATTAATATTTTTGTTTACTCTGCAGAAATCGACCAAAAATACACAAAGGGTTAATAAAAGCAAAATTCTTAACAGTTTTTATGTCTAATGGCTGTTAATTATTAGTGATGTAGGTCACATCCGCATCCGCATCCGCACCCGCATCCGCACCCGCATCCGCACTTTGGACTGCGGATGTCGTGCGGATGTGGACCGTTGAGATAAAATGTCATTAATAAGCGGAAATTATCAAATTCTACTATATTAATAGAACTAGTTCATTGTGCGCAAAAGTGATGCAAGCGACAAGACGAGAGGCTGTTCTTGTATGAAGTTACTCTCTTGCAACCTACTTAGATCCACGTTACAAAGCTAAGTTATTTTCACCTAGTACCTTAGAACGAGTTAAATCATCACTTGGCAAAGCAGTTGAAGAGCTTCAATCTCTTGAATCTGTCGCTTCGCCACCCACCAAAAGAATAAAAGTTTCAGTGACAGAACCAACACCTTCAACGAGCAAGTCTATCAAGAAACTCTCTCTCAGTTTCTTGAGTCAAGCAGCGATGACGAGACCTACGCGATGTCAAAAGATGTAGTAAAAATGATCGAGAGCTATCACCAAGAAAAACGCCTGGCTGCATGTGACAATCCTATTAGTTGGTGGAAAAATACGCAGAATATCTACCCATACTTGAGTAAACTTGCAAGGAAACATTTAGCTTGTCCTCCAACAAACGTACCAAGCGAGAGATTATTTAGCAGTGCTGGATTAATATATGATGAAAAGAGAAACAGACTGGCAGCAGAAAAGGCAGAAAAATTAATGTTCCTTAAGCATAACCTTCCTATAATTAAGTTTGAACATTAAACGATGAACATCTTAGTTTACTTTATTTTAATTACTCATTTATAAATATGCCTAATAAAACTTTAAACTTAATATAAATAGTTATCAAGCTAATTAAAGATCTCTTTCTATAAGGGTGGAGGTTGGGGAAAGAGGTCGGTGGGGTGCATTTGAGTTGGGTTCACGTCCCGCATCCTGGTAACACAATTATGGTTTCTAATTGTGGCTGAAACTCAACAAAATATAACGAATTTATTTGCAGACGAATTCACTAATTGATTTCTATATTAGTTAGATGCTTGATATTATTTTATATGTTCAGAGAAAAGTACAGCAATTATTGTACAATTAATCAATTATACTACATTATAGCTACAGCTCTCTCTATATAATAACTTATTATATACGTTAAACACAACAAATCTCGAATATATCCTAAAAAATAACGAAAATGTAGACATCCGCATCCGCATCCGCATCCGCATCCGCAGATGTTGAAATCAAACATCCTCATCTGCATCCGCATCCAAGGATGTGAAAAAAATGACATCCGCTACATCACTATTAATTATTATACTTATTTTTCTTTGCGGGATTTAGTTTTATAAGAAAATATAAGAAATTAGTGTAGCGTTACAACATTCATTTTGCTCTTCATTGCCAGGCCGAATTCCCTCTTATAAAAGGAGGAAGGAGATCATGAATCCACAGTTCGCTTTTGATTTCGGTTTCTTATCGTTTGGTTAGCTTCACAAGCCTTTTTCAACCATGATTGCGCAGGTACACCAATCAATTTATTTCATCCTTATTCAGGCAAAGGAACTTTCAATCATTTTCTTAGAAATTTATAGACGATATCATTCTCGTACCTTTCATTCATTGCACTTTCTAAGTTTCTACTTTTTGTTATTACGTGGAAGGCGGGAAAATGAAACAGATTTAGTCAACTCAGTAATTAGTTCAAAGCATTAAATTCTAAAACAGGAAATAATTAAGGATACTTTGTTCGGTTTATATTATATTATTATTATTATTATTATTATCATTATTATTATTATTGTTATAATATTGGAATATTTGATTTTTATTGATATTTTGTGTGAATGTTTCAGTTTATTAGACGTTAAAGAGAGTAGAAGAGAATTAAATAAATAAATTTCATTGTAAGAAATTCCATACAAAAAATAGGAATAGTTTTCGTTTTAGGAATACATTCGGTCGTTGTTGAGAAAAACGTGATGTGAAGTTTGTAAAGTTTTAATCAAAGTTATTGTACACTTTTTTGCTGCAGGTCGTTCTTTTCGTTCTCGTTGGAGTAGTTGTGGCATCATCAGTTCCTGCGGGGTATGGGGCACCTCACCACAGCCACGGCGTAAGTTTGAATCCGAAGTAATCTCATTTGTGAACACAAAGATGACGTTAGATGGGGCAGAGTAAGAAGGAAAATTACAAAAGGTTCAAAGATAATCAGAGCCAAAATAATAAAGACATTGGAAAAATGATCAAATTGTAAATAATGTACTAAAAACTCGTTAGTTTTTCTTTTTTTTATGTTCACATTCACGATTCCGGATTCGATGAATATCTTGAACAATAATTGCAAACACACGAAATGTTCTGCAGTTTGATTATGAAGATATTTTCTCTATCACGATGTTAAATTTTTATAAATAATACTCCATTTAGGGCCCCATACCTTACAATTTTGAGTACGGCGTTCACGATCCATACCACGGTACCAACTTCGGCCACGCTGAGAGTGGAGACGGTTACAATGCTAAAGGACAGTATTACGTGCATTTGCCCGACGGACGCGTCCAGAAGGTGAGCTACTTCACGGACGAATGGGGATACCATCCTACGGTTACGTACGAAGGAAAGGCTCATTTCCCCGTCCATGGCAAAGGGCATCAGGGACATGGTGGAGGATACCATTAATCATCTTTGGTCAATACTTGAGGCTTTTTAATCCATTTGCTACAATTTAAAAGCGTTCAATGCAACTATATATATATATATATATATATATAAATATATATTATATATATATAGATATATATGACGTGCATACATTCAAAGAATTTAATGAATTGTTTGATAACTTTTGTGGAAATGTATTTTCTTTATCCAAAACATTTCTCAAAATGGATTTTAAAATTTCTGTTTTCCGTTTTTCGTGACTTTTTTGGTTGTATTTTAATAATTAATGTAAATTACACATTTAAATGTCTTTTTAACCTTTTACTAAATTCTTGAAAATGAAATAAGCATTTTAAACTG
Source organism: Bathynomus jamesi (assembly GCA_023014485.1). Classification (NCBI taxonomy): domain Eukaryota; kingdom Metazoa; phylum Arthropoda; class Malacostraca; order Isopoda; family Cirolanidae; genus Bathynomus; species Bathynomus jamesi. Next base: position 824,385 of record JAJOZX010001577.1, on the reverse strand, counting down.
ATATAAAGCTGTAATTTATTGTTTTGGATCGATGCTGTCCAGCTTGAAACCTCTAGTGGGCAGGATTTAATCTTGACAGTTCTGCGGAAATAAATTCGACGAAATTTTTTGAACAGGAAATTTCACTATAAATACCGTTTGATAAGAGTAGGGTTCAAGATAGCTGAGCAGAAAATGTTATCATTTTCGCTTCCAGTGAGAATAATTTCAAGGATTGGTTTTGGGGCGATTTGAAATTAGGGTTTTCTACGCCGCTGTAACATTAAAACATAGACCAAGAACATTCCTCTCCTGCAGGAGATCCACATAATTTACATTTTTGTATAGTAAGTATTGGAGGATTAAGAGATCGGAGGAGACATCGTTACCATTTTCGCTTCCATCGAAAAATAACTTCAAAGTGATATTTTATGGGCGAATTCCACATTAGTTATCTAAAACCAGATGTAAAATCAAAGACAGAGCGAGAAGGTCCTTTGCGAGCGAAGCGAGTCCCCTCTAGTCACATTGTTTACATTCTTTAAATTAGCTTAACCCCGTAACAAGTTCGTTTTTATTGCAAAGATATTAAATCAGTGAAAACCATATTTTAAAAATTTTACCAAACTCTCTTTAAACGTCAATAAAGCCAATTTCATGATATTTAGTAAGAAAAGAAATAAATGTTGAATCAATTGATAAAGAAAAGGGATAAGATTTCCTTGAGTAATCCTTGACAAGAACTTATTTTCGAAGGACCACAAAACCTTAAAAGTGTCTATTATTAAAAACGAGCAACAGGAATATCACCTAGTGCAGTTTTATATGCTCATACGAATGCAGTTTTTAAAGAGTTAAAATCATTAAAGATCAAAGATGTAAAAAAATGCATAAAACTTCACTTTTCTACGTGAAGGTCAAAATATAATAATAAAAACCCACTCTAATAGACAGAGTTTATTTCCACAACAGTTTCGATGCCCACTGGCATCCTCTTCGCCAGTGGGCATCGAAACTGTTGTGGGAATAAACTCTGTCTATCAGAGTGCGTTTTTATTATCATATGTAAAAAATGGCATAGTTCATAGTAATTTATTTACAAATATTTACAGAAAATTATTAAATTAAAGTAAAAAAACCAAAAGGAGGAAATATGAACGCGTGCAAAGGTGCTAAAATTTATCAGAATGAAGAAAACGTGTAAACACATTTCGCACATTTGACGTCGTCTCTTTTAAGAAAAAGTTAAGTCTCTTTTAAACAATTTATTACTTTGTTTACATTTGTTAAACCCAGCCAACGACTGTCTCCATCCAGTCTGAAGAAAGGGCAGAGAGAACAATGACGGGCCCGATGTCCTTAATTTATTCGCTCAACTATGGTTACCAAGTGATCATGGTTCGAGAAGTTGCAGTTAAATTTTTAAATTTGTACAAGTATTTATCGTAAAGAGCGTCTTGTGGTTCGATCGGTTATGGCGAATCCTGGTAGTGTTGCGATTCCGTTGAGTGGTGGGTTCAAACCTCAGTGGTGCCTAGAGGTGGGCGATTGTCTTTTCTGTATTTTACGTCACTACGAAACGTCGTGGTGGTCACCCCTCTTTAATTGACTCTGGCTAAAGTAGCCCTCGCAACAAATGTAAACTTGCCAGTGGATAAGTTTAAAAAAAAAATTCTAGCCTCTTCAACATTTTTTAGATACTATATATGATATAATATTGTGACCATTTTAGCTTAATGTTTCTTTTATTTGACTAGGCTAATGTTGTTGACAATAAGTGCTCCAATAAATAGGCTTCAGATATGCTGCCTTATTTAGCGACAACTTTAGGCATGTTGCTTTTCGAAATAAAACGTATTATTACTGCATTACCAAACAATCTGTACAGTATAATAGTTAATATACGAGTATAAACATATGTAACCATGTTTTACATAAAGTCCTCATCACTATTAATTAATAAAACGTTCTCGACATATTTCAACTCGTCAAACATTGCAACATTATTTTCATTTTTTCTAGTTACATAAATATGCCCACTAAAAAAATTCAGTCTGAAAGAGGTTTAGCGACTTAGGTGCAAACAGGGCACAGAGAATATAAAGATTGGTATATAAGTTTGCAAATGAGAGAAAACTGTCAGATTATTCTTCATAAAAGTGCTGTAACGAAAAGTGTCTTAAAATAAGAGAACTATCCCCACATCCTCTCTCTGTATATCCTAAATGAAATTTGAACAGTATGATTAGAAATGATTAACTCTTGTTTTCCGCAATAAGCGGTCATTTTATTCCTGTGGTTCCGTAATGTTATTTTGTAATCAGTAATACAGTAGTTCGTAATACTTATAATAATTACATCAATAATGAAGATGCATTATACAACAACAAATCTTCCGGAGAGATAATTAGTGAGAAATACAGTTTTATACAAAACCAAAATAATGAGAAATATTGTTGTTTCCAAAGATTACGCAATATATATATATATATGCACACCCACACCCACCCACACACACACACACACACGAGGTTTTTTCATGATGCACACAGACCGTGCATGGAACAAGGAACTCTTATTGGAAAATTAAATCCACTATAGTCTGAATAATTAACGGTAAATGAAAACACTATAGTTTTTCCTTTTTCATGATGTTAGCCCGACGTGGGCAACGGGTCACTCGCAAAGAGGCCACAAAAATATAGCTTCCCTCACCAGCTATCTCCAAAGCAGAAAGGATCCAGCTTTGGGACATGATCTAGGGCAGTGATGGCGAACCTTTTCAACCCTGGGTGTCAAAAATTAAAAATTTTCGTGATCATATTCAAGTGGTGTGTCACATACATAAACGATCACTGTCATCAAAGGAACATCGCAATTATAATAATAAAACTATCTATTCTAGCTCATTTGAACAATACAGGAAAAATAAAAATAAATGACAATAAAATGTTTTAAAATAAAAACTACAATTTTACCTGTTATTTAGTGACTTCTTTGTTGCTGTACTCTTGAAGAAAGCTCTTTTATAGCAGGTGTGTAATTCGTACATTTTAATGCTACACAAGCAGCACTAACATCATCAACCTATCTGTTTCTCTTGTCCGTTTTGATGTTATTCAAAGTTGAGAACAAAGTTTCGCAGGAGTAAGTTGATGAAAAAATTGTCAGTAGAGCTTTGGCAAGTCTTTTAAGAGTGTCAAAAGTTTCCGGGATCCAGTTCCACACTTTCAGAATTTCATTGTCAGAATTATTATTCACAGATCCCTGGAAGCGGTCTCGCTCGAGTGTTTCTAACTCAGATCTAAGATCAATAAACTTTTGCTTCCAAATAGAGCTGGATTGGAACTCTGCTAACTGCATTTCAGTCATTTAAATCTAACCAGTCAAACAAATTTAACTTCAGATTCGTAAAAACAGCTTTATCAGGATATTTTATAAAATTTATTGTTCCTTCTAACTCTCTGAACTGCACAAATCTTGTTGAAAACTGCTCAATTATAGAGTTTAAAATTTCAACAAATTGTTCTCGAGCTTGTTCCAAGTCGTCTCTGTCTTGGCACTTCATTTCATCAAAACATTTCTTCAACCTATGAAAGTACTTACAACTTCTACTTTCCAAGTCACGTTTAAAAATGTTGAGCTTGCTTTCAAAGCCTTTGATCAAGCCAAACATTACATCAATAGTTTTTCCAAAACCTTGTAATTTAATATTGAGTTCGTTCAGATGTAATGACAGATCAGTGAAAAACATAAGTCTACTGAGCCAAGCCACATCAGTTAATTGAGGAAACTGTTCTATATATTTCATATTTAAAAATAGCCTGATTTCATTTAAGCATTCCACAAAACGTTCAAGTACCTTACCACGACTTAACCATTGCACATTATTATACATAAGTAATCCATTATAAACTGAATCAACTTCATTTAACAGTGACATAAATTCCCGTTTGTGCAAAGCCCGTGAAGCTATCAAATTGACTATTTTTGTCACAACTGCCATTACATCATTAACTTCTTTTAAACCTACCTTTGCACACAATACCTCTTGATGTATAATACAGTGAAAGCACACAAACGGATGACCAACAGTTTCTGTAAAATGTTTCACAAATCCAACATTTCGTCCAACCATATTTGGGGCACCATCTGTCGTAACTGACACTATTTTTGACATATCTATCTCTTTATCATGAAGCATTCTAACAACAACCTCACATATATCTATTCCTGTTGTATTCAGAGGCAAATTTTTTAACTTAAGTAATTCCTCATATATTGCATTGCCACTGGGATATCTAGCAATAATAGCTAATCGAGCCGATGACGTAGCATCGGTGGTCTCATTGAGACAAATAGAAAAGAAATCACACGCATTTAAATCTTTTTTCACTTGATTTTCTATATCGGAGTTCATCTTCATCACTCTGTCTTTAACAGTATTTCTACTAATTGATAATTCATTAATACGCTGAATAATAGCTGCTTTATTTTGAAAGTCATCAAATAAAAATGGTGCACATTTCATAAAAGCTTCCTTAACGAAATCTCCATCACTAAATTTGAAGGCCCTTGTCGTTCGTATCAATAACGCCATATTTTTCAGTCCACGAATCTTGGAAACTCCTTCCGCTTCCTTTCTTTGACAATTTTATTTTTTTGTTTACTGATTCCGCCATTATGATAAGGCTGAAATATTAAAAAACAATAGCAATTCAAAATCGTTAACACAAATATTTAATGTGACAAATGGGTGTTAGAACAAGTAAAACGATGAATTAACGTTAGGCCTAATTAGTTTCAACGGTACCACAGTTAATAATGTTAATGGAGATAAATTTTCATTTTCCAACACAGTAATATCAATAACACTTAATACTAATAATTAACACCAGCAAACACTTAATATTAATTAATAATGAAACATAACAGTACACAACAGTGATTAATAATGACTTAATTAGACTCATTAAATCAAAATGCCCGTGTAAAACGACGCCATGGCTCGACTAAAGACAGAGAAAGAAGAAATCAGGGTTGCAATTCTGAATTATGAATATATAATTCAGAGTTGCCAGCCAAAATTAATGCTTAATTTTATACTATTTATAATGGTAATTTATTTCAATTCAAATCCAACAACAGTAATATGTAATTAAATAGCCATCACATATAGAGAATTGAATGTTTATTTACCAAAAAAAAATATATATAATCATTTCCTATTTAATTAGATAAAATTAAAAACGTCTCTTGATTTGATCGATTTTCATTCTTTATAGTTTTTGTTTAACTTTTGGACAATAGAAATGTCAGTTTAGGCGTGTCAACAAAACAACAGCAACGTGTCACCTTTGACACGCGTGTCATAGGTTCGCCATCACTGATCTAGGGGTTATTCGATCCGAAGTATTCAATCCGACGCGAATGCAATGAGTCTTTTGCTTATATTGAGGTTTTTGATATAGTAGGCTAGGTGTAGCTGTAACCCCTAGATCCTGTCCCAAAGCTGGATCCACTCTGCTTTGCAATACTAAGGTTTTGCAATACTAAAGCTTAAATAAATAAAATACATTACAGTATTTTCACATATTACTTACATTATGTACGTTTATGGTATCAAATTAAAGGGTTATTCCAATTATATGGTTGCGTTAACCATTTCAATTGGTTGGTAGATATTTAACTTTGTACTTGGTTGTTTTAACTAAGTATTTTCCTCAATACATACACAAACATGAGTCCCCTATATATATACAGTATATATATATATATACATATATATACACTGATAATAATGACAATGGTGTTAAAGGTTACTTCAAAACGCCTCTTTCTGTAAATCCATCTCTCTTTGGGAACATGACCTTTTAAAAGACAAAACTTTTGATCGATGAACCAAATTCTCGAATCGTCAAGAAATTGTTAAAGTAATCCTAAAACTTTTGGGATTTCTACTAGTTGGGTTTCAAATTGCCTTTTTCCATGTTTAATTTATCATTTCCACATTTGAATCAATTTTTTATTTACGTTTAGTCTTAAAATCACACGTGTGTTAGCGTGTTTTGTATTTAATAGCCATATTACAACCGATATTAGTTATATAACTAAAATATTCAGCTTTCTGTAACATTTGGCACTCAACTCAGTTCCTTAAAGAACAGTGAACTTTAAAAACTGACATACATACTTATTTGAACTTACGCGGTAAGCCTCGAGGCCAGTGATAGCGAACCTTTTCAATGGTGCGTGCCAAAAATCAAAATTGCCTTTAAGTAACGTGCCGTTGACCATCTATTCCAGTTGAATGGTTGCTGGTACATTGTTTTCCACGATATAAAGCCCTGGTCTTGTATACATATTTAGTATGACTAAGCGTGACGTATGCCGAACCGATTTCCTTACTCAAGTGGATTCTTACATTCGACTTAATGTAATAGTTATTCTCGTGCTTAAATTAAACCACATATGGTCAACAAAATGGCTAACAAATGTTTGATTGAAGGAAAAACATCCGGTAAAGATTTCCACACTTCACACATCCCACAACTGCAGATGCAGGAAGTATATTCTAAACTCACTCTTATGTTCTTTATATCCCTAACTTGCGTAACATCAATGACTCTTTAGATTGCGACATTACATAATTCCATTAATTTATGATATACTCACTTCACCAAAATATACTTCCGTGCAAAAGTATTATTGTAGTCCCTCTCAAATAAGGATACTTATATACTCCGTTTTAAATGCTTTAATTATATATCATCATGGGTATAATGCAGCACGTTAAAAGATTTGATTGAATTTGCTTACTTACATCATCATATGTTCTCAGTCAAACTTTGGTGGTTAAAGACCATCAGATTGAAATGATAAAGCACAAATGTTGTGAGGAACGATATTGCTTGAACTCAATTGTGTGTACTGACAAGTTATTAGAAGTAAAGTAATGAAAAACAGGACCTAGGGATGGGATTTCTCCTTTTGCTATGTGTAGTGTTCGGGGTAACGCAGAGGACTTTGTATCTATGCTAATACACTTAGAAGAATCGTGCCACTTCTTCCTACGATAATAATAATAATAATAATAAAAATAATAATAATAATAATAATAATAATAATAGTAATAATAATAATAATAATAATAACAGTGAGCTGCAGGAAAAAAAAATGGTTGTTTTCTATAGGGTGTCCAAAAAGTCACGCATTATAGGAACATAAGCAATGTCTATTTATTTATGTCTCCATCAGGCCAAATATGGTGAGAAATATTCAAAGAAACCTGGTTTTTCGTTTACAAACATGTTTTGAGATTGGTGGGAATCATTTCGAACAAATAAATGAAACAAAATAAATAAATAAACAAAATAAATGTATTTTCCTATGATGCGTGACTTTATGGACACCCTGTATATCACATTATATCTTGGTTCATTTAACAAGAATTGAATCTATGTAATGACATTACGAAAATTTTAATCGGTTAGAAAACTAAGGCGTTTACCAAATTACGTTCTCACACATAGATATATTGACACACACACACACACACACACACATGTGTGTGTGTATATATATATATAATATATATATATGACTAAACACACCTTTATTATATATCAATACACGACATATAATAAAGCTAAATAGTATTAATCCCTTCGGTACTAACGATAATGAAAATGAAAATGAAAATGAAAAGGTTATTGGCAGACTATAGTCCATATGACAAATATTATTAATACAATGACATTTCACATACTAAGGATAGAAATATATACAATTGATTAGAAATAATACTGCGCTGTCGAAGTTAAGTGGAGTTACAGACAGACGTTTTCGTACCAAGAAGTCCATAGCTTAGACTCTTAGAGGATAGATGGCAGGACTCATGGATTGCTTGGATGATCGAGTTGGGTGATTTTTTAATTATTTGCATTAGACTGTGTTGACCGCGTCTTGTTACCTCCGGGAAGCTCGGGACATTGCGGGTGGCAGACATTTGCGAAGCTAAGCATCTCTGGGGTAATTTATGTAAGAGTCTAAAAGACCTGTTGTATAGCAAATTTAGGGTTCTGCCAGAACCTTTTTTTATAATTCACCCAGAGTTGCTGACAGTATATATTACTGCAGAAAGTACGAAAGAGTATGTCTTTAGCTTCACTTGTACATAATCGAAATTTCCTTATGGTCATACTCGCTTTAGCACACAGGCTTCGAGATCGTTTTTTTATATCCGAGTCATCACTCAAGGAGCAGGTAATAGTTTGACCCAAATACTTAAACTCTTCTACTTCCTCAATTACTTCACCGATAAATAATAATAGATTTTTTTACACTTTTATATTGTATTAAAATGTCTTGAGACACACTAAGGCGCTAGAGGAGGTACTGGTGGAGGTACCTCGCACATAAAACATGTGTAGCTGTCCAGGAATGAGGACTTTATGCCACCAAACTAACAAAAATCTAAATCCAGTTTTATTCATAATTTTTTTTATTCTCCAGAAATCGCCCAATTGTACCCAAGTGGTAAATAAAAGTAAAATTCTTCATAGTTTTTTTTTATCTAATGGCTATTAATTATTACATTTATTTTTTCTTTGCGCAATTAAGCTTTATAAGAAAATACAAAAAATTAGTGTAGCGTTACGCCATTCATTTTGCTCTTCATTGCCAAGCCGAATTCCTCTTATAAAAGGAGGAAGGAGATCATGAATCCACAGTTCGCATTTGACTTTGGTTTCTTATTGTTTGAGTCGCTTCACAAGCCTTTTTCAATCATGATTGCACAGGTACACCACTCAATTTATTTCATCCTTATTCACGCAAAGAAACTTTCAATCATTTTCTTAGAAATTTATAGACGATATCATTCCCGTACCTCTTTTTCATTGCGCTTTATTAGTTTCTACTTTTTGTTATTACGTGGAAGGCGGGAAAATGAAACAGATTTTAGTCAACTCAATAATTAGTTCAAAGCATTAAATTATAAAACAGGAAATAATTAACGATACTTTGTTCGGTTTATATTATTATTATTATTATTATTATTATTATTATTATTATTATTATTATTATACTGGAATATTTCTATTGATATTTTGTGTCAATGTTTCAATATATCAGATGTTAAAGAGAGTAGAAGAGAATTAAATAAATAAATTTCATAGTAAGAAATTCCATACAAAAAATAGGAATAGTTTTCGTTTTAGGAATACATTCGGTCGTTGTTGAGAAAAACGTGATGTGAAGTTTGTAAAGTTTTAATCAAAGTTATTGTACCCTTTTTTGTTGCAGGTCGTTCTTTTCGTTCTCGTTGGAGTAGTTGTGGCATCACCAGTTCCTGCTGGGTATGGGGCACCTCACCACAGCCACGGCGTAAGTTTGAATCCGAAGGAATCTCATTTGTGAACACAAAAATGAAGTTAGTCGGGGAAGAGTAAGAAGGAAAATTACAAAAGGTTCAAAGATAATCAGAGCCAAAATAATAAAGACATTGGAAAAATGATCAAATTGTAAATAATGTACAGTATAACTAAAAACTGGTTAGTTTTTCATTTTTTGTGTTCACATTCACGATTCCGGATTCGCTGAATATCTTGAACAATAATTGCAAACACACGAAATGTTCTGCAGTTTGATTATGAAAATATTTTCTATATTACGATGTTAAATTTTTCTAAATAATACTCCATTTAGGGCCCCATACCTTACAATTTTGAGTACGGCGTTCACGATCCATACCACGGTACCAACTTCGGCCACGCTGAGAGTGGAGACGGTTACAATGCTAAAGGACAGTATTACGTGCATTTGCCCGACGGTCGCGTCCAGAAGGTGAGCTACTTCACGGACGAATGGGGATACCATCCTACGGTTACGTACGAAGGAAAGGCTCATTTCCCCGTCCATGGCAAAGGGCATCACGGACATGGTGGAGGATACCATTAATCATCTTTGGTCAATACTTGAGGCTTTTTAATCCATTTGCCACAATTTGAAAGCGTTCATTGCAACTCTATATATATAATGTATATGTATATATATATATATATATATATATAATATATATATATATATATATATATATATATATATATATATATATATATATATATAAATATATATATATATATATATGACGTGCATACATTCAAAGAATTTATTGATTTGTTTGATAACTCTTGTGGAATATGTATTTTCTTTATCCAAAACATTTCTCAAAAATGGATTTTAAAATTTCTGTTTTCCGTGACTTTTTTTGTTGTATTTTAATAATTAATGTAAGTTACCCCTTTGGATTCCTTTTTAACCTTTTACTAAATTATTGAAAATGAAATAAACATTTTAAACTGATATAAAGCTGTAATTTATTGTTTTGGATCGATGCTGTCCAGCTTGAAACCTCTAGTGGGCAGGATTTAATCTTGATAGTTCTGCGGAAATAAATTCGACGAAAATTTTTAAACAACGAATTTCACTATAAATACCGTTTGATAAGAGTAGGGTTCAAGATAGCTGAGCAGAAAATGTTATCATTTTCGCTTCCAGTAAGAATAATTTCAAGGATTGGTTTTGGGGAGATTTGAAATTAGGGTTTTTTACGCCACTGTAACATTAAAATACAGACCAAGAATATTCCTCTCCTGCAGGATATCCACATAATTTACATTTTTGTATAGTAAGTATTGGAGGATTAAGAGATCGGAGGAGACATCGTTACCATTTTCGCTTCCAGCAAAAAATAACTTCAAAGTGATATTTTATGGGCGAATTCCACATTAGGTATATAAAACCGGTTGTAAAATCAAAGACAGATCGAGAAGGTCCTTTGCGAGCGAAGCGAGTCCCCTTTAGTCACATCGTTTACATTCTTTAAATAAGCTTAACCCCGTAACAAGTTCGTTTTTATTGCAAACATATTAAATCAGTGAAAACCATATTTTAAAAATTTTACCAAACTCTCTTTAAACGTCAATAAAGCCAATTTCATGATTTTCAGTAAGAAACGAAATAAATGTTGAATCAATTGGTAAAGAAAAGGGATGAGATTTCCTTGAATAATCCTTGAAAAGAACTTACAATTGAAGGACCACAAAGCCTTAAAAGTGTCTGTTATTAAAAACGAGCAACAGGCATATTACCTAGTGCAGTTTTATATGCTCATACGAATGCAGTTTTTAAAAGAATTAAAATCATTAAAGATCAAAGATGTAAAAAATGCAAAAAAACTTCACTTTTCTTCGTGAAGGTCAAAATATAATAATAAAAACCCACTCTATTAGAGAGAGTTTATTTCCACAACATTTTCGATGCCCACTGGCATCCTCTTCGCCAGTGGGCATCGAAACTATTGTGGGAATAAACTCTGTCTATCAGAGTGGGTTTTCATTATCATATGTAAAAAATAGCATAGTTCATAGTAATTTATTTACAAATATTTACAGAAACTTATTAAATTAAAGTGAAAAACCAAAAGGAGGAAATATGAACGCGTGCAAAGGTGCTAAAATTGAACAGAATGGAGAAAACGTGTAAACATTTCGCACATTTGACGTCGTCTCTTTTGAGCAAAATTTAAGTCTCTTTTAAACAATTTATTCCTTTGTTTACATTTGTTAAACCCAGCCAACGAATGTCTCCATCCAGTTTGAAGAAGGGGCAGAGAGAACAATGACGGGCCCGATGTCCTTAATTTATTCCCTCAACTATGGTTACCAAGTGGTAGTCTTATTTTTGTAGGTGGACGAAGGACTTAAATGAATTAACCAATCAACCTACCTTTGTTGGTTACGTAGTTATGTCATCGTTCGAGAAGTTGGAGTTAAATTTTTAAATTTGTACAAGTGTTTATCGTAAAGAGCGTCTTGTGGTTCGATCGGTTATGGCGATGCCTGGAAGTGTTGCGATTCCGTTGAGTGGTGGGTTCAAACCCCAGTGGTGCCTAGAGGTGAGAGATTGTCTTTTCTGTATTTTACGTCACGACGAAACGTCGTGGTGGTCACCCCTCTTTAATTGACTCTGGCTAAGGTAGCCCTCGCAACAAATGTAAACTTGCCAGTGGATAAGTTTAAAAAAAAAATTCTGGCCTCTTCAACATTTTTTATATACTGTATATGATATAATAACGTGACCATTTTAGCTTAATGTTTCTTTTATTTGACTAGGCTAATGTTGTTGAAAGTAAGTGCTCCAATGAAGAGGCTTCAGAGATGCTGCCTTATTTAGCGACAACTTTAGGCATGTTGCTCTTCGAAATAAAACGTATTATTACTGTATTACCAAACAATTTGTATCGAGTTAATATACGAGTATAAACATATGTAACCATGTTTTACATAAAGTCCTCATCACTATTAATTAATAAAACGTTCTCGACATATTTCAACACGTCAAACATTGACGCATTATTTTAATTTTTTCTAGTTACATAAATATGCCCAGTAAAAATATTCAGTCTGAAAGAGTTTTAGTGACTTTGGTGCAAACAGGGAACAGAGAATATCAAGATTGGTATATAAGGTTGCAAATGACAGAAGACTGTCAGATTCTTCTTCATAAAAGTGCTGTAACGAAAAGTGTCTTAAAATAAGAGAACTATCCCCACATCCTCTCTCTGTATATCCTAAATGAAATTTGAACAGTATGATTAGAAATGATTAACTCTTGTTTTCCGCAATAAGCGGTCATTTTATTCCTGTGGTTCCGTAATGTTATTTTGTAATTAGTAATACATTAGTTCGTAATACTTATAATAATTACATCAATAATGATGCATTATACAACAACAAATCTTCCGGAGAGATAATTAGTGAGAAATACAGTTTTATACAAAACCAAAATAATGAGAAATATCGTTGTTTCCAAAGATTATGCAATAATATATATATATATATATATATTAGGGTGGCCATTATTTTTCAACGTTTGAAATTACTTGCTCCCAACCCCTAATCTTCTTCCAATATATAAAAAAGTGCTCTGTGCAAACTTTCAGCTCAATTGGGCTATATTAAGATGGCCCCCAAAGGCCCTAAAGTTTCAAAATTCACCGATAATTGGTATTTCTAATATAAAACCTTTATAATTCATTTGCAAACTTTGTTTGGGAAAATAATCACAAAGCATAATCGAACTTTCTAGAACCTTCCAGAAGCGGTTTTTTTACGCACTTATGATACTTTTCAATTTTTGTGAATATCTCGTCCATATATATATATATGATACTTTTCAATTTCCGTGAATATCTCGTCCAATTTTGGTTTTAAGTAAATAATGGTTATAACTAAATTTATTGTAAATTGAATTCTCTTTCGATCATATTCTATATTTCATTCGAATAAAACACTGTAAAGAAGATAAAAACGGTTTTATATGAAAAAATATCTATTGTTAAAATCTGAAAATTTAGGGCCTTTGGGGGCCATCTTAATATTGTCTGATTGAGCTGAAAGTTTACACAGAGCATTTTTACATGGATTAGAACAACTTTGAGGTTGGGAGATGAAAAATATTTTATTTCAGAAAATCACATACAACTAAGGGCCACCCTAAATTATATATATATATATATATATATATATATATATATATATGGGACTGAACTCAGAATGGTCTCCTGAGGTTTTTACATGATACACACAGACCGTGCATGAAACAAGGAACTCTTCTTGGAAAATGAAATCCACTATAGTCTGAATAAGTAACGGTAAATGACAAACACCATAGTTTTTCCTTTTTCATGATGTTAGCCCGACGTGGGCAACGGGTCACTCGCAAAGAGGCCGCAAAAATATAGCTTCCCTCTCCAGCTATCTGCAAAGCAGAAAGGATCCAGCTTTGGGACAGGATCTAGGGGTTATTCAATCCGACGTATTCAATCCGACGCGAATGCAATGAGTCTTTTGCTTATATTGAGGTTCTTGATATAGTAGGCTAGGTGCAGCTGTAACCCCTAGATCCTGTCCCAAAGCTGGATCCACTCTGCTTTGCAATACTAAGGCATTGCAATACTAAGGTTTTGCAATACTAAGGCATAAATAAATAAAATACATTACAGTATTTTCACATATTTCTTACATTATGTATGTTTATGGTATCAAATTAAAGGGTTATTCCAATAATATGGTTGCGTTAACCATTTCAATTGGTTGGTAGATATTTAACTCTGTATTTGGTTGTTTTAACTACCGTATTTTCCGGCATATAAGGCGCACGAGCATACGTATAAGACGCACCCCAATTTTGGCAGGCATATTCCTGAAAAAAAAAAAAAATATATAATACTTGCCGGTAACCAAAAGCCTACCCATGACCCTGACCTTGAGCATATAAAGCGCAGGGTGATTTTCTGAGACTTTTTTGGGGAAAAAAAGCGCGCCTTATATGCCGGAAAATACGGTAAGTATTTTCCTCAATACATACACAAACATGAGTCCCTTTTATATATATATATATATATATATATATATATATATATATATATATATATATATATATATATATATATATATATATATATATATATATACACTAATAATAATGAAAGGGTGTAAATGATAAATTCTTTATTTCATTTCTATTTTCATTATCATGACAATGGTGTTAAAGTTTACTTCAAAACGCCTCTTTCGGTAGATCCATCTCTCTTTGGGGGTATGACCTTTTAAAAGGACAAAACGTTTGATCGACGAACGAAATTCTCGAATCGTCAAGAAATTGTTAAAGTAATCCTAAAACTTTTGGGATTTTTGCTATTTGGGTTTCAAATTGCCTTTTTCCATGTTTAATTTATCATTTCCACATTTGAATGAATTTTTTATTTACGTTTAGTCTTAAAATCACAGGTGTGTTAGCGTGTTTTGTATTTAATAGCCATATTACAACCGATATTGGTTATATAACTAAAATATTCAGCTTTCTTTAACATTTGGCACTCAACTCAGTTCCTTATAGAACAGTGAACTTTAAAAACTGACATACATACTTATTTGAACTTACGCGGTAAGTCTCTAGGCCAGTGAGAGCGAATCTTTTAATTGGTGTGTGCCAAAAATCAAAATTGCCTTTAAGTAACGTGCCGTTGACCATCTTTTCCAGTTGAATGGTTGCTGGTACATTGTTTTCCACTATATAAAGTCCTGATCTTGTATACATATTTAGTATGACTAAGCGTAACGTATGCCGAACCGATTTCCTTACTCAAGTGGATTCTTACATTCGACTTAATGTAATAGTTATTCTCGTGCTTAAATTAAACCACATATTTTCAACAAAATGGCTAACAAATGTTTGATTGTAGGAAAAACATTCGGTAAAGATTTCCACACATCATCCAAAACGACAACTGCAGATGCAGGCAATATATTCTAACCTCAATCTTATGTTCTTTATATCCCTAGCTTACATAATATCAATGACTCTTTAGATTGCGACATTACATAATTCTATTAATTTATGATATACTCACTTCACCAAAATATAGTTCCGTGCAAAAGTATTATTGTAGTCCCTCTCAAATAAGGATACTTATATACTCCGTTTTAAATGCTTTAATTATATATCATCATGGGTACAATGCAGCACGATCAAAGATTTGATTGAATTTGCTTACTTACATCATCATATGTTCTCAGTCAAACTTTGGTGGTTAAAGACCATCAGATTGAAATGATAAAGCACAAATGTTGTGAGGAACGATATTGCTTGAACTCAATTGTGTGTACTGACAAGTTATTAGAAGTAAAGTAATGAAAAACAGGACCTAGGGATGGGATTTCTCCTTTTGCTATGTGTAGTGTTCGGGGTAACGCAGAGGACTTTGTATCTAGGCTAATACACTTAGAAGAATCGTGCCACTTCTTCCTACGATAATAATAATAATAATAATAATAATAACAGTGAGCTGCAGAAAAAAAAAAAATGGTTGTTTTCTACAGGGTGTCCATAAAGTCACGCATTATAGGAACATAAGCAATGTCTATTTATTTATGTCTCCATCAGGCCAAATATGGTGAGAAATATTCAAAGAAACCTGGTTTTTCGTTTACAAACATGTTTTGAGATTGGTGGGAATCATTTCGAACAAATAAATGAAACAAAATAAATAAATAAACAAAATAAATGTATTTTCCTATGATGCGTGACTTTATGGACACCCTGTATATCACATTATATCTTGGTTCATTTAACAAGAATTGAATCTATGTAATGACATTACGAAAATTTTAATCGGTTAGAAAACTAAGGCGTTTACCAAATTACGTTGTCACACATAGATATATTGACACCCACACCCACCACACACCCACACACACACACACACACATGTGTGTGTGTATATATATATATATACATTCAACTGCAAAGAACACGCAGTATAAATAACGTAAAGAACGACTTGCGCGGAATATCTCCTATACAAGCGTCGTTCTTTACGTTATTTATACTGCGTGTTCTTTGCAGTTGAATGTATATAATGTTACGGCAAGCGGGAGGTGCCCCCTTGGGGCATTGGTTTCTGCGAGTATGTAGAGGAATTACGGCATTTGGAAGAGTGGAGTCCATGGTGTAGTGGTTATCGCGTCTGACCGGCAATCGGAAGATCCCGGGTTCGATTCCCAGGTGGTACTTCATTTTTTCACTTGTTGTTTTCTCTTTCTCGTCTTGCGCGGAATATCTCCTATACAAGCGTCGTTCTTTACGATATATATATATATATATATATATGACTAAACACACCTTTATTATATATCAATACTCGACATATAATAAAGCTAAATAGTATTAATCCCTTCGGTACTAACGATAATGAAAATGAAAATGAAAATGAAAAGGTTTATTGGCAGACTATAGTCCATATGACAAATATTATTAATGCAATGACATTTCACATACTAAGGATAGAAATATATACAATTGATTAGAAATAATACTGCGTTGTCGAAGTTAAGTGGAGCTACAGACAGACGTTTTCGTACCAAGAAGTCCATGGCTTAGACTCTTAGAGGATAGATGGCAGGACTCATGGATAGCTTGGATGATCGAGTTGGGTGATTTTTTAATTATTTGCATTAGACTGTGTTGACCGCGTCTTGTTACCTCCGGGAAGCTCGGGACATTGCGGGTGGCAGACATTTGCGAAGCTAAGCATCTCTGGGTTAATTTTTGTATGAGTCTAAAAGACCCGTTGTATAGCAAATTTAGGGTTCTGCCAGAACCTTTTTTTATAATTCACCCAGAGTTGCTGACAGTATATATTACTGCAGAAAGTACGAAAGAGTATGTCTTTAGCTTCACTTGTACAGAATCGAAATTTCCTTATGGTCATATTCGCTTTAGCACACAGGCTTCGAGATTGTTTTCTTATATCCGAGTCATCACTCAAGGAGCTGGTAATAGTTTGACCCAAATACTTAAACTCTTCTACTTCCTCAATTACTTCACCGATAAATAATAATAGATTTTTTTACACTTTTATATTGTATTAAAATGTCTTGAGACACACTAAGGCGCTAGAGGAGGTACTGGTGGAGGTACCGCGCACATAAAACATGTGTAGCTGTCCAGGAATGAGGACTTTATGCCACCAAACTAACAAAAATCTAAATCCAGTTTTATTCATAATTTTTTTTTATTCTCCAGAAATCACCCAATCACTATTAATTATTAAATTTATTTTTTCTTTGCGCAATTAAGTTTTATAAGAAAATACAAAAAATTAGTGTAGCGTTACGCCATTCATTTTGCTCTTCATTGCCAAGCCGAATTCCCTCTTATAAAAGGAGGAAGGAGATCATGAATCCACAGTTCGCATTTGACTTTGGTTTCTTATCGTTTGGTTCGCTTCACAAGCCTTTTTCAATCATGATTGCACAGGTACACCACTCAATTTATTTCATCCTTATTCACGCAAAGAAACTTCCAATCATTTTCGTAGAAATTTATAGACGATATCATTCCCGTACCTCTTTTTCATTGCGCTTTCTTAGTTTCTACTTTTTGTTATTACGTGGAAGGCGGGAAAATGAAACAGATTTTAGTCAACTCAATAATTAGTTCAAAGCATTAAATTATAAAACAGGAAATAATTAAGGATACTTTGTTCGGTTTATATTATTATTATTATTATTATTATTATTATTATTATTATATTGGAATATTTCTATTGATATTTTGTGTCAATGTTTCAATCTATCAGATGTTAAAGAGAGTAGAACAGAATTAAATAAATAAATTTCATAGTAAGAAATTCCATACAAAAAATAGGAATAGTTTTCGTTTTAGGAATACATTCGGTCGTTGTTGAGAAAAACGTGATGTGAAGTTTGTAAAGTTTTAATCAAAGTTATTGTACCCTTTTTTGTTCCAGGTCGTTCTTTTCGTTCTCGTTGGAGTAGTTGTGGCATCACCAGTTCCTGCGGGGTATGGGGCACCTCACCACAGCCACGGCGTAAGTTTGAATCCGAAGGAATCTCATTTGTGAACACAAAAATGAAGTTAGTCGGGGAAGAGTAAGAAGGAAAATTAAAAAAGGTTCAAAGATAATCAGAGCCAAAATAATAAACACATTGGAAAAATGATCAAATTGTAAATAATGTACAGTGTAACTAAAAACTCGTTAGTTTTTCATTTTTTGTGTTCACATTCACGATTCCGGATTCGATGAATATCTTGAACAATAATTGCAAACACACGAAATGTTCTGCAGTTTGATTATGAAAATATTTTATATATCATGATGTTAAATGTTTCTAAATAATACTCCATTTAGGGCCCCATACCTTACAATTTTGAGTACGGCGTTCACGATCCATACCACGGTACCAACTTCGGCCACGCTGAGAATGGAGACGGTTACAATGCTAAAGGACAGTATTACGTGCATTTGCCCGACGGACGCGTCCAGAAAGTGAGCTACTTCACGGACGAATGGGGATACCATCCTACGGTTACGTACGAAGGAAAGGCTCACTTCCCCGTCCATGGCAAAGGGCATCACGGACATGGTGGAGGATACCATTAATCATCTTTGGTCAATACTTCAGGCTTTTTAATCCATTTGTTATAATTTAAAAGCGTTCATTGCAACTATATATATATATATATATATATATATATATATATATATATATATATATATATATAGTTGTGACGTACATACATTCAAAGAATTTAATGATTTGTTTGATAACTCTTGTGGAAATGTATTTTCTTTATCCAAAACTTTTCTCAAAATGGATTTTAAAATTTCTATTTTCCTTTTTTCATGAATTTTTTTGTTGTATTTTAATAATTAAGTTACTCCTTTAAATGTCTTTTAAACCTTTCACTAAATTCTTGAAAATGAAATAAGCATTTTAAACTGATATAAAGCTGTAATTTATTGTTTTGGGTCGATGCTGTAGAGCTTGAAACCTCTAGTGGGCAGGATTTTATCTTTACAGTTCTGTGGAAATAAATTCGACGAAATTTTTTAAACAGGGAATTTCACCATAAATACCGTTTGATGAGAGTAGGGTTCAAGATAGCTGAGCAGAAAATGTTATCATTTTCGCTTCCAGCGAGAATAATTTCAAGGATTGGTTTTGGGGCGATTTCAAATTAGGTATTTTCTACGGTGCTGTAACATTAAAATATAGACCAAGAACATTCCTCTCCTGCTGGAGTTCCACGTAATTTACGTTTTTGTATAGTAAGTATTGGAGGATTAGGAGATCGGAGGAGACATCGTCACCATTTTCGCTTCCAGCAAAAAATAACTTCAAAGTGATATTTTTTGAGCGAATTCCACATTAGGTATCTAGAACCGGATGTAAAATAAAGACAGATCGAGGTCTTTTGCGAGCGAAGCGAGTCCCCTCTAGTCACATTGTTTACATTCTTTAAATTAGCTTAACCCCGTAACAAGTTCGTTTTTATTGCAAAGATATTAAATCAGTGGAAACCATATTTTAAAAATTTTACCAAACTCTTTTAAAACGTCAATAAAGCCAATTTCATGATTTTTAGTAAGAAACGAAATAAATGTTGAATCAATTGATAAAGAGAAGGGATGAGATTTCCTTGAATAATCCTTGAAAAGAACTTACAATTGAAGGACCACAAAGCCTTAAAAGTGTCTGTTATTAAAAACGAGCAACAGGAATATCACCTAGTGCAGTTTTATATGCTCATACGAATGCAGTTTTTAAAAGAATTAAAATCATAAAAGATCAAAGATGTAGAAAATGCAAAAACTTCACTTTTCTACGTGAAGGTCAAAATACAGGGTGGGCCGTAAGTTTCCATACATAGGAAAAATAAACATTTTTTTATGGACAACCATTTTTATTTATATAATATGCTCTACATGGTTGCCATTGTTTTGAAAACACATTTCAATACGTGTTCCCCACTGTTGATGAACACGCATTAGCACAGTTGACGTTATGCTTGTAATGGCGTTGGTGATACGTTCCTTTAGATGATTTATGTCTCGTATCTTTTCCTGATACACCATGGCCTTCAAGTGCCCCCAAAGATAGAAATCAAGGGGGGTGAGATCTGGGGATCTGGGAGGCCACTCCACAGGACCACGCCGACCAATCCAAGCATCCGGAAACTGCTGCTGATCCAAATACCGACGCACGTGAAGACCATAATGAGGTGGAGCTCCATCTTGCTGGAAGTAAACTGGGAAGTTACCTTCCTCGTTTAGCAGGGATGGGAAAATCTCTTCTTGCAACATGTTAAGATACCTTTCGCCATTAAGATTTCCACTGACAAAAATTGGTCCAATAATTCTGTCACCCCATATCCCGGCCCACACCACCACTTTACCGGCACCTTGCATCTTCGTCGGACTCAGCCAGTTAGGGTTAGCATTACTCCAATAACGTATGTTTTGCCGATTAACCTCTCCATTGACGTAAAAATTTGCTTCATCAGTAAACAAGATCTTACGTCAAACGCATATTCTTAGGGTATCTGAAACATAAAAACAAACGTTTAATTTTTCCTATGTATGGAAACTTACGGCCCACCCTGTATAATAATAAAAACCCACTCTAATAGACAGAGTTTTTTTCCACAACAGTTTCGATGCCCACTGGCACCATCTTTGCCAGGAAATATGAACGCGTGCAAAGGTGCTAAAATTGAACAGAATGAAGAAAACGTGTAAACACATTTCGTACATTTGACGTCGTCTCTTCTAAGCAAAATTTAAGTCTCTTTTAAACAATTTATTACTTTGTTTACATATGTTAAACTCAGCCAACGACTGTCTCCATCCATTTTGAAGAAAGGGCAGAGAGAACAATGAATGGCCCGATGTCCTTAATTTATTCCCTCAACTATAGCTACCAAGTGATAGTCTTATTTTTGTAGGTGGACGAAGGACTTAAATGAATTAACCAATCAACCTACCTTTATTGGTTACGTAGTTATATCATCGTTCGAGAAGTTGGAGTTAAATTTTAAAATTTGTACACGTATTTATCGTAAAGAGTGTCTTGTGGTTCGATCGGTTATGGCGATACCTGGTCGTGTTGCGATTCCGTTGAGTGGTGGGTTCAAACCCCAGTGGTGCCTAGAGGTGGTCGATTGTCTGTATTTTACGTCACGACGAAGCGTCGTGGTGGTCACCCCTCTTTAATTGACCCTGACTAAGGTAGCCCTGGCAACAAATGTAAACTAGCCAGTGGACAAGTTTAAAAAAAAAAATTCTGGCCTCTTGACCATTTTTTATATATACTGTATATGATATAATATTGTGATCATTTTAGCTTAATGTTTCTTTTATTTGACTAGGCTAATGTTGTTGACAATAAGTGCTCCAATGAAGAGGCTTCAGAGATGCTGCCTTATTTAGCGACAGCTTTAGGCATGTTGCTCTTGGAAATAAAACGTATTATTACTGCAGTACCAAACAATTTGTACAGTATAATAGTTAATATACGAGGATAAACATATGTAACCATGTTTTACATAAAGTCCCCATCACTATTAATTAATAAAACGTTCTCGACATA
Organism: Bathynomus jamesi; assembly: GCA_023014485.1. Taxonomy (NCBI): domain Eukaryota; kingdom Metazoa; phylum Arthropoda; class Malacostraca; order Isopoda; family Cirolanidae; genus Bathynomus; species Bathynomus jamesi. Next base: position 802,384 of record JAJOZX010001577.1, on the reverse strand, counting down.
TTTCAACTCGTCAAACATTGACACATTATTTTCATTTTTTCTAGAGTTACATAAATATGCCCACTAAAAAAATTCAGTCTGAAAGAGTTTTAGCGACTTTGGTGCAAACAGGGCACAGAGAATATCAAGATTGGTATATAAGTTTGCAAATAAGAGAAGACAGTCAGATTCTTCTTCATAAAAGTGCTGTAACGAAAAGTGTCTTAAAATAAGAGAACTATCCGCACATCCTCTGTATATCCCAAATGAAATTTGAACAGTATGATAAGAAATGATTAACTCTTGTTTTCCGCAATAAGCGGTCATTTTATTCCCGTGGTTCCGTAATGTTATTTTGTAATCAGTAATACATTAGTTTGTAATACTTATAATAATTACATTAATAATGATGATGCATTATACAACAACAATCTCCCGGAGAGATAATTAGTGAGAAATACAGTTTTATACAGAACCAAAATAATGAGAAATATCGTTGTTTCCAAAGATTACGCAATATGTATATATATATATATAATATATATATATATATATATATATATATGAAAATTATTTCACGAAGGTAACACTTGAAAAATATTTATGATGAATAAAACCTGAGGATGTCATTAGACGAAAGCGCTTGAGCACCATTTTGTGTTTCCTTTCCTTCGTGGTTTTATTCATCATATATATATATATATATATATATATATATAATATATATATATATACACATACATATTGCGTAATCTTTGGAAACATATATATATATATATATATATATATATATATATATATATATATATATATATATATATATATATATATATATATATGGGACTGAACTCAGAATGGTCTCCTGAGGTTTTTTCATGATACACACAGACCGTGCATGGAACAAGGAACTCTTCTTGGGAAATTAAATCCACTATAGTTTGAATAAGTAACGGTAAATGACAAACACTATAGTTTTTCCTTTTTCATGATGTTAGCCCGACGTGGGCAACGGGTCACTCGCAAAGAGGCCGCAAAAATATAGCTTCCCTCTCCAGCTATCTGCAAAGCAGAAAGGATCCAGCTTTGGGACAGGATCTAGGGGTTATTCAATCCGACGTATTCAATCCGATGCGAATGCAATGAGTCTTTTGCTTATATTGAGGTTCTTGATATAGTAGGCTAGGTGCAGCTGTAACCCCTAGATCCTGTCCCAAAGCTGGATCCACTCTGCTTTGCAATACTAAGGTTTTGCAATACTAAGGCATAAATAAATAAAATACATTACAGTATTTTCACATATTTCTTACATTATGTATGTTTATGGTACCAAATTAAAGGGTTATTCCAATAATATGGTTGCGTTAACCATTTCACTTGGTTGGTAGATATTTAACTCTGTACTTGGTTGTTTCAACTAAGTATTTTCCTCAATACATACACAAACATGAGTCCCTTATGTATATATATAGAAAGAGTATAGTTTAAGGTAGTAAAATTAAGGCTTTGTGGGGATAGATCCCACAGCTCAACACAAGTGTTGTGGGATATAGGGAGGCAGCGTCTTGGGTTAGGGGATACTCTCTGTCCTTACACACCCCATTTAAAGAGATTCCTCTGCCGAGCGGTGCCCCCCATAGTACTGTGAGGTATTGAAAAACTCATGATCCTCACTTGCCCCACAAACACCTTTAAATGGGAGACCCATAATGGGTGCACACACATTTCTACATTACTGTACAGTCTTTACAGCCACACCTACACTTTCCCTCGTATGTGTATATATTGTAATGTATATGGTTGTAAATTTGACTTGGTCCGCAATCGATATGAACCGTGACTTGATGGATACCGTAATGAAATTGACTGGATTCTTTGGATCTGATATATTTGCATGTCCGTTATATAATAGATATAGAGTGTAACATATTTGTGGATAGTAGTCTATTAGACTTGATCCTCTGGATCGAGATTCTATCCTTTAGTTTTAAATCGATAATTAATTATTTTTAAATTGATAATGTATGTGTTGTAAATTTTGACTTGGTCCGCAATCGATATGGACCGTGACTTGATGGATACCGTAATGAAATTGACTGGATTCTTTGGATCTGATATATTTGCATGTCCGTTATAAATACTGTAGATATAGAATGTAACATATTTGTGGATAGTAGTCTATTATGACTTGCTCCTCTGGACCGAGAGATTCTATCTTTAGTTTTAAACCGATAATTAATTATTTTTAAATTGATAATTATTTAGTTTCGTAAAAATTGGTCGTTGCCAATTTACCAGCAGTTTTTAAATAAGTTTCTTATGTTCTTGTGGTTCGGAACCCACGTAAAATTGTAGGTCCCCTCCGCCACCACGGAGGACATACACAATACACGATTACGAACACAGTTAGGTAGACCAGCCATGAGTGGATCCTAGGGTCTTTGTTGGTCTGAAACATTATAACATTATAACATTATAACATATATATATATATATATATATATATATATATATATATATATATAATATATATATATATATATATATATATATATATATTTATATATATATATATATACTAATAATAATAAAAGGGTGTAAATGATAAATTCTTTATTTCATTTCTATTTTCATTATCATGACAATGGTGTTAAAGTTTACATGACCTTTTAAAAAGACAAAACTTTTGATCGACGAACCAAATTCTCGAATCGTCAAGAATTGTTAAAGTAATCCTAAAACTTTTAGGATTTTTGCTATTTGGGTTTCAAATTGCCTTTTTCCATGTTTAATTTATCATTTCCACTTTTGAATAAATTTTTTATTTACGTTTAGTCTTAAAATCACACGTATGTTAGCGTGTTTTGTATTTAATAGCCATATTACAACCGATATTGGTTATATAACTAAAATATTCAGCTTTCTTTAACATTTGGCACTCAACTCAGTTCCTTATAGAACTGTGAACTTTAAAAACTGACATACATACTTATTTGAACTTACGCGGTAAGCCTCTAGGCCAGTGATAGCGAACCTTTTCAATGGTTCGTGCCAAAAATCAAAATTGCCTTTAAGTAACGTGCCGTTGACCATCTTTTCCAGTTGAATGGTTGCTGGTACATTGTTTTCCACGATATAAAGCCCTGATCTTGTATACATATTTAGTATGACTAAGCGTGACGTATGCCGAACCGATTTCCTTACTCAAGTGGATTCTTACATTCGACTTAATGTAATAGTTATTCTCATGCTTAAATTAAACCACATATTTTCAACAAAATGGCTAACAAATGTTTAATTGAAGGAAAAACATCCGATAAAGATTTTCACACATCATCCAAAACGACAACTGCAGATGCAGGCAATATATTCTAACCTCAATCTTATGTTCTTTATATCCCTAGCTTGCATGATATCAATGACTCTTTAGATTGCGACATTACATAATTCTATTAATTTATGATATACTCACTTCACCAAAATATACTTCCATGCAAATAGTATTATTGCAGTCACTCTCAAATAAGGATACTTATATACTCCGTTCTAAATGGTTTAATTATATATCATCATGGGTATAATGCAGCACGATCAAAGATTTGATTGAATTTGCTTACTTACATCATCATATGTTCTCAGTCAAACTTTGGTGGTTAAAGACAATCAGATTGAAATGATAAAGCAGAAATGTTGTGAGGAACGATATTACTTGAACTCAGTTGTGTGTACTGACAAGTTATTAGAAGTAAAGTAATGAAAAACAGGACCTAGAGATGGGGTTTCCCCTTTTGCTATGTGTAATGTTCGGGGTAACGCAGAGGACTTTGTATCTATGCTAATACATTTAGAAGAATCGTGCCACTTCTTCCTACGATAATAATAATAATAATAATAATAATAATAATAATAGTAATAATAATAATAATAACAACAGTGAGCTGCAGAAAAAAAAATGGTTGTTTTCTATAGGGTGTCCAAAAAGTCACGCATTATAGGAACATAAGCAATGTCTATTTATTTGTCTCCATCAGGCCAAATATGGTGAGAAATATTCAAAGAAACCTGGTTTTTCGTTTACAAACATGTTTTGAGATTGGTGGGAATCATTTCGAACAAATAAATGAAACAAAATAAATAAATAAACAAAATAAATGTATTTTCCTATGATGCGTGACTTTATGGACACCCTGTATATCACGTTATATCTTGGTTCATTTAACAGGAATTGAATCTATGTAATGACATTACGAAAATTTTAATCGGCTAGGAAACTAAGGCGTTTACCAAATTAGGTTGTCACACATAGATATATTGACACACACACACACACACACACACACACACACATGTATATATATATATATATATATAATATTATATATATATATATATATATATATATAAAGGGTGATCCAGAGAAATGGGACCCAAAAGAAACCCCTGTAACTCTTAAAGCATAAGTCCTTTTATAAAATCATACGCATCATTCGAAAGAGGATAGTTAAAAGTTTGTACAGGATTGTATAGGTTTTGACAATACAATACAAGACAAGATAAGATACAAAACAAAATAAAAGTGTTAGTTAAAACTAACCCTTCAAGATGACTGCATGGACTGTGGAACAGCTGCGTTTCATAACTGAGCAATATTATGAGCATGGAAGAGGTGTAGTTTCAGCTCTTAGAAGGTGATTTTGACATCTGAAAATTTGTCTTGAAAGATCTTTGAGCTGAAACTACACTTCTTCCATGCCCATAATATTGCTCAGTTATGAAACGCAGCTGTTCCACAGTCCATGCAGTCATCTTGAAGGGTTAGTTTTAACTAACACTTTTATTTTGTTTTGTATCTTATCTTGTCTTGTATTGTATTGTCAAAACCTATACAATCCTGTACAAACTTTTAACTATCCTCTTTCGAATGATGCGTATGATTTTATAAAAGGACTTATACTTTAAGAGTTACAGGGGTTTCTTTTGTGTCCCATTTCTCTGGATCACCCTATATATATATATATATATATATATATGACTAAACACACCTTTATTATATATCAATACACGACATATAATAAAGCTAAATAGTATTAATCCCTTCGGTTCTAACGATAATGAAAATGAAAATGAAAAGGTTTATTGGCAGACTATAGTCCATATGACAATTATTATTAATACAATGACATTTCACATACTAAGGATAGAAATATATACAATTGATTAGAAATAATACTGCACTGTCGAAGTTAAGTGGAGCTACAGACAGACGTTTTCGTACCAAGAAGTCCATAGCTTAGACTCTTAGAGGATAGATGGCAGGACTCATGGATAGCTTGGATGATCGAGTTGGGTGATTTTTTAATTCTTTGCATTAGACTGTGTTGACCGCGTCTTGTTACCTCCGGGAAGCTCGGGACATTGCGGGTGGAAAACATTTGCGAAGCTAAGCATCTCGGGGGTAATTTATGTAAGAGTCTAAAAGACCCGTTGTATAGCAAATTTAGGGTTCTGCCAGAACCTTTTTTTATAATTCACCCAGAGTTGCTGACAGTATATATTACTGCAGAAAGTACTAAAGAGAGTGTCTTTAGCTTCACTTGTACAGAATCGAAATTTCCTTATGGTCATATTCGCTTTAGCACACAGGCTTCGAGATTGTTTTCTTATATCCGAGTGATCACTCAAGGAGCTGGTAATAGTTTGACCCAATTACTTAAACTCTTCTACTTCCTCAATTACTTCACCGATAAATAATAATAGATTTTTTTACACTTTTATATTGTATTAAAATGTCTTGAGACACACTAAGGCGCTAGAGGAGGTACTGGTGGAGGTACCTCGCACATAAAACATGTGTAGCTGTCCAGGAATGAGGACTTTATGCCACCAAACTAACAAAAATCTAAATCCAGTTTTATTCATAATTTTTTTTATTCTCCAGAAATCGCCCAATTGTACCCAAGTGGTAAATAAAAGTAAAATTCTTCATAGTTTTTTTTTATATCTAATGGCTATTAATTATTACATTTATTTTTTCTTTGCGCAATTAAGCTTTATAAGAAAATACAAAAAATTAGTGTAGCGTTACGCCATTCATTTTGCTCTTCATTGCCAAGCCGAATTCCCTCTTATAAAAGGAGGAAGGAGATCATGAATCCACAGTTCACATTTGACTTTGGTTTCTTATCGTTTGGTTCGCTTCACAAGCCTTTTTCAATCATGATTGCACAGGTACACCACTCAATTTATTTCATCCTTATTCACGCAAAGAAACTTCCAATCATTTTCGTAGAAATTTATAGACGATATCATTCTTGTACCTCTTTTTCATTGCGCTTTATTAGTTTCTACTTTTTGTTATTACGTGGAAGGCGGGAAAATTAAACAGATTTTAGTCAACTCAATAATTAGTTCAAAGCATTAAATTATAAAACAGGAAATAATTAAGGATACTTTGTTCAGTTTATATTATTATTATTATTATTATTATTATTATTATTATTATTATTAATATTATTATTATTATACTGGAATATTTCTATTGATATTTTGTGTCAATGTTTCAATCCATCAGATGTTAAAGAGAGTAGAACAGAATTAAATAAATAAATTTCATAGTAAGAAATTCCATACAAAAATAGGGAATTTTAGTTTTCGTTTTAGGAATACATTCGGTCGTGTTGAGAAAAACGTGATGTGAAGTTTGTGAAGTTTTAATCAAAGTTATTGTACCCTTTTTTGTTGCAGGTCGTTCTTTTCGTTCTCGTTGGAGTAGTTGTGGCATCACCAGTTCCTGCGGGGTATGGGGCACCTCACCACAGCCACGGCGTAAGTTTGAATCCGAAGGAATCTCATTTGTGAACACACAGATGACGTTAGTCGGGGAAGAGTAAGAAGGAAAGTTATAAAAGGTTCAAAGATAACACTGGTCAACACTCATTTTATTGCCAATCATATTAGAGTGATTTTGGGGTAACTTTGTGGTGCTGATTCCGAATATGGCATCGGTTTTGCTAGATTGGCTCTAATTTATGAGATAATTGGTACCCCATTGAAACACGTAAAAATGCAAAAAATTTAATGTTCAGGCGGAGCCTACTTACAAATCGCATTGAAATTGTCTCAAATCATACAAAAGTAAACACATGAAATACATAATGGCATTTTATTCAGTCTCACCATCTAGAATGTTCCGGGAGTTTCCCATATGCACGCGTTATGGTTACGTTTCCTATTAATTGAGGGTATTCATTATCACAAGAACTAGAGCCAAATCGGAAAAACTACTTTCATTTTGGAATTCAGCAACCCCAAAATACCCTAAATTCGTACGAATTTCCTTGGCAACGAAAAAAAAAAGTTTTTTTGTTGACCTGTGTAATCAGAGCCAAAATAATAAAGACATTGGAAAAATGATCAAATTGTAAATATAACTAAAAACTCGTTAGTTTTTCATTTTTTGTGTTCACATTCACGATTCCGGATTCGATGAATATCTTGAACAATAATTGCAAACACACGAAATGTTCTGCAGTTTGATTATGAAAATACTTTCTATATCTTGATGTTAAATGTTTCTAAATAATACTCCATTTAGGGCCCCATACCTTACAATTTTGAGTACGGCGTTCAGGATCCATACCACGGTACCAACTTCGGCCACGCTGAGAGTGGAGACGGTTACAATGCTAAAGGACAGTATTACGTGCATTTGCCCGACGGACGCGTCCAGAAGGTGAGCTACTTCACGGACGAATGGGGATACCATCCTACGGTTACGTACGAAGGAAAGGCTCATTTCCCCGTCCATGGCAAAGGGCATCACGGACATAGTGGAGGGTACCATTAATCATCTTTTGTCATTACTTTGGAAATGTATTTTCTTTATCCAAAAAATTTCTCAAAATGGATTTTAAAATTTCTGTTTTCCGTTTTTCGTGACTTTTTTTGTTGTATTTTAATAATTAATTTAATTTACACCTTTAAATGTCTTTTTAACCTTTTACTAAATTCTTGAAAATGAAATAAGCATTTTAAACTGATATAAAGCTGTAATTTATTGTTTTGGATCGATGCTGTCCAGCTTGAAACCTCTAGTGGGCAGGATTTTATCTTGACAGTTCTGCGTAAATAAATTCGACGAAATTTTTTGAACAGGGAATTTCACTATAAATACCGTTTGATAAGAGTAGGGTTCAAGATAGCTGAGCAGAAAATGTTATCATTTTCGCTTTCATTGAGAATAATTTCAAGGATTGGTTTTGGGGCGATTGGAAATTAAGGTTTTCTACGCCGCTGTAACATTAAAATATAGCCGAAGAACATTCCTCTCCTGCAGGAGATCCACATAATTTAAATTTTTGTATAGTAAGTATTGGAGGATTAAGAGATCGGAGGAGACATCGTTACCATTTTCGCTTCCAGCAAAATATAACTTCAAAGTGATATTTTATGGGCGAATTCCACATTAGGTATCTAAAACTGGAATGTAAAATTAAAGACAGATCGAGGTCTTTTGCGAGCGAAGCGAGTCCCCTCTAGTCACATCGTTTACATTCTTTAAATTAGCTTAACCCCGTAACAAGTTCGTTTTTATTGCAAATATATTAAATCAGTGAAAACCATATTTTAAAAATTTTACCAAACTCTCTTTAAACGTCAATAAAGCCAATTTCATGATTTTTAGTAAGAAAAGAAATAAATGTTGAATCAATTGATAAAGAAAAGGGATAAGATTTCCTTGAGTAATCCTTGACAAGAACTTATTTTCGAAGGACCACAAAACCTTAAAAGTGTCTATTATTAAAAACGAGCAACAGGAATATCACCTAGTGCAGTTTTATATGCTCATACGAATGCAGTTTTTAAAGAGTTAAAATCATTAAAGATCAAAGATGTAAAAAAATGCAAAAAACTTCACTTTTCTACGTGAAGGTCAAAATATAATAATAAAAACCCACTCTAATAGACAGAGTTTATTTCCACAAAATTTTCGATGCCCACTGGCATCCTCTTCGCCAGTGGGTATCGAAACTGTTGTGGCAATAAACTCTGTCTGTTAGAGTGGGTTTTCATTATCATATGTTAAAAATGGCATAGTTCATAGTAATTTATTTACAAATACAGGTATTTACAGAAAATTATTAAATTAAAGTAAAAAAACCAAAAGGAGGAAATATGAACGCGTGCAAAGGTGCTAAAATTGAACAGAATGAAGAAAACGTGTAAACACATTTCGCACATTTGACGTCGTCTCTTCTAAGCAAAATTTAACTCTCCTTTAAACAATTTATTACTTTGTTTACATTTGTTAAACCCAGCCAACGAATGTCTTCATCCAGTTTGAAGAAGGGGCAGAGAGAACAATGACGGGCCCGATGTCCTTAATTTATTCCCTCAACTATGGTTACCAAGTGGTAGTCTTATTTTTGTAGGTGGACGAAGGACTTAAATGAATTAACCAATCAACCTACCTTTGTTGGTTACGTAGTTACGTCATGATTCGAGAAGTTGGAGTTAAATTTTTAAATTTGTACAAGTATTTATCGTAAAGAGCGTCTTGTGGTTCGATCGGTTATGGCGAATCCTGGAGTGTTGCGATTCCGTTGAGTGGTGGGTTCAAACCTCAGTGGTGCCTAGAGGTGGGCGATTGTCTTTTCTGTATTTTACGTCACTACGAAACGTCGTGGTGGTCACCCCTCTTTAATTGACTCTGGCTAAGTAGCCCTCGCAACAAATGTAAACTTGCCAGTGGTAAGTTTAAAAAAAAAAACTAGCCTCTTCAACATTTTTAGTATATATATGATAATATGTGACCATTTTAGCTTAATGTTTCTTTTATTTGACTAGGCTAATGTTGTTGACAATAAGTGCTCCAATAAAGGCTTCAGATATGCTGCCTTATTTAGCGACAACTTTAGGCATGTTGCTTTTCGAAATAAAACGTATTATTACTGCATTACCAAACAATTTGTATACGAGTTAATATACGAGTATAAACATATGTAACCATGTTTTACATAAAGTCCTCATCACTATTAATTAATAAAACGTTCTCGACATATTTCAACTCGTCAAACATTGCAACATTATTTTATTTTTTCTAGTTACATAAATATGCCCACTAAAAAAATTCAGTCTGAAAGAGGTTTTAGCGACTTAGGTGCAAACAGGGCACAGAGAATATAAAGATTGGTATATAAGTTGCAAATGAGAGAAACTGTCAGATTATTCTTCATAAAAGTGCTGTAACGAAAAGTGTCTTAAAATAAGAGAACTATCCCCACATCCTCTCTCTGTATATCCTAAATGAAATTTGAACAGTATGATTAGAAATGATTAACTCTTGTTTTCCGCAATAAGCGGTCATTTTATTCCTGTGGTTCCGTAATGTTATTTTGTAATTAGTAATACATTAGTTCGTAATACTTATAATAATTACATCAATAATGATGCATTATACGACAACAAATCTTCCGGAGAGATAATTAGTGAGAAATACAGTTTTATACAAAACCAAAATAATGAGAAATATTGTTGTTTCCAAAGATTACGCAATATATATATATATATGCACACCCACACCCACCCACACACACACACACACATGAGGTTTTTTCATGATGCACACAGACCGTGCATGGAACAAGGAACTCTTCTTGGAAAATTAAATCCACTATAGTCTGAATAATTAACGGTAAATGAAAACACTATAGTTTTTCCTTTTTCATGATGTTAGCCCGACGTGGGCAACGGGTCACTCGCAAAGAGGCCACAAAAATATAGCTTCCCTCACCAGCTATCTCCAAAGCAGAAAGGATCCAGCTTTGGGACATGATCTAGGGCAGTGATGGCGAACCTTTTCAACCCTGGGTGTCAAAAATTAAAAATTTTCGTGATCATATTCAAGTGGTGTGTCACATACATAAACGATCACTGTCATCAAAGGAACATCGCAATTATAATAATAAAACTATCTATTCTAGCTCATTTGAACAATACAGGAAAAATAAAAATAAATGACAATAAAATGTTTTAAAATAAAAACTACAATTTTACCTGTTATTTAGTGACTTCTTTGTTGCTGTACTCTTGAAGAAAGCTCTTTTATAGCAGGTGTGTAATTCGTACATTTTAATGCTACACAAGCAGCACTAACATCATCAACCTATCTGTTTCTCTTGTCCGTTTTGATGTTATTCAAAGTTGAGAACAAAGTTTCGCAGGAGTAAGTTGATGAAAAAATTGTCAGTAGAGCTTTGGCAAGTCTTTTAAGAGTGTCAAAAGTTTCCGGGATCCAGTTCCACACTTTCAGAATTTCATTGTCAGAATTATTATTCACAGATCCCTGGAAGCGGTCTCGCTCGAGTGTTTCTAACTCAGATCTAAGATCAATAAACTTTTGCTTCCAAATAGAGCTGGATTGGAACTCTGCTAACTGCATTTCAGTCATTTAAATCTAACCAGTCAAACAAATTTAACTTCAGATTCGTAAAAACAGCTTTATCAGGATATTTTATAAAATTTATTGTTCCTTCTAACTCTCTGAACTGCACAAATCTTGTTGAAAACTGCTCAATTATAGAGTTTAAAATTTCAACAAATTGTTCTCGAGCTTGTTCCAAGTCGTCTCTGTCTTGGCACTTCATTTCATCAAAACATTTCTTCAACCTATGAAAGTACTTACAACTTCTACTTTCCAAGTCACGTTTAAAAATGTTGAGCTTGCTTTCAAAGCCTTTGATCAAGCCAAACATTACATCAATAGTTTTTTCCAAAACCTTGTAATTTAATATTGAGTTCGTTCAGATGTAATGACAGATCAGTGAAAAACATAAGTCTACTGAGCCAAGCCACATCAGTTAATTGAGGAAACTGTTCTATATATTTCATATTTAAAAATAGCCTGATTTCATTTAAGCATTCCACAAAACGTTCAAGTACCTTACCACGACTTAACCATTGCACATTATTATACATAAGTAATCCATTATAAACTGAATCAACTTCATTTAACAGTGACATAAATTCCCGTTTGTGCAAAGCCCGTGAAGCTATCAAATTGACTATTTTTGTCACAACTGCCATTACATCATTAACTTCTTTTAAACCTACCTTTGCACACAATACCTCTTGATGTATAATACAGTGAAAGCACACAAACGGATGACCAACAGTTTCTGTAAAATGTTTCACAAATCCAACATTTCGTCCAACCATATTTGGGGCACCATCTGTCGTAACTGACACTATTTTTGACATATCTATCTCTTTATCATGAAGCATTCTAACAACAACCTCACATATATCTATTCCTGTTGTATTCAGAGGCAAATTTTTTAACTTAAGTAATTCCTCATATATTGCATTGCCACTGGGATATCTAGCAATAATAGCTAATCGAGCCGATGACGTAGCATCGGTGGTCTCATTGAGACAAATAGAAAAGAAATCACACGCATTTAAATCTTTTTTCACTTGATTTTCTATATCGGAGTTCATCTTCATCACTCTGTCTTTAACAGTATTTCTACTAATTGATAATTCATTAATACGCTGAATAATAGCTGCTTTATTTTGAAAGTCATCAAATAAAATGGTGCACATTTCATAAAAGCTTCCTTAACGAAATCTCCATCACTAAATTTGAAGGCCCTTGTCGTTCGTATCAATAACGCCATATTTTTCAGTCCACGAATCTTGGAAACTCCTTCCGCTTCCTTTCTTTGACAATTTTATTTTTTGTTTACTGATTCCGCCATTATGATAAGGCTGAAATATTAAAAAACAATAGCAATTCAAAATCGTTAACACAAATATTTAATGTGACAAATGGGTGTTAGAACAAGTAAAACGATGAATTAACGTTAGGCCTAATTAGTTTCAACGGTACCACAGTTAATAATGTTAATGGAGATAAATTTTCATTTTCCAACACAGTAATATCAATAACACTTAATACTAATAATTAACACCAGCAAACACTTAATATTAATTAATAATGAAACATAACAGTACACAACAGTGATTAATAATGACTTAATTAGACTCATTAAATCAAAATGCCCGTGTAAAACGACGCCATGGCTCGACTAAAGACAGAGAAAGAAGAAATCAGGGTTGCAATTCTGAATTATGAATATATAATTCAGAGTTGCCAGCCAAAATTAATGCTTAATTTTATACTATTTATAATGGTAATTTATTTCAATTCAAATCCAACAACAGTAATATGTAATTAAATAGCCATCACATATAGAGAATTGAATGTTTATTTACCAAAAAAATATATATAATCATTTCCTATTTAATTAGATAAAATTAAAAACGTCTCTTGATTTGATCGATTTTCATTCTTTATAGTTTTTGTTTAACTTTTGGACAATAGAAATGTCAGTTTAGGCGTGTCAACAAAACAACAGCAACGTGTCACCTTTGACACGCGTGTCATAGGTTCGCCATCACTGATCTAGGGGTTATTCGATCCGAAGTATTCAATCCGACGCGAATGCAATGAGTCTTTTGCTTATATTGAGGTTTTTGATATAGTAGGCTAGGTGTAGCTGTAACCCCTAGATCCTGTCCCAAAGCTGGATCCACTCTGCTTTGCAATACTAAGGTTTTGCAATACTAAAGCTTAAATAAATAAAATACATTACAGTATTTTCACATATTACTTACATTATGTACGTTTATGGTATCAAATTAAAGGGTTATTCCAATTATATGGTTGCGTTAACCATTTCAATTGGTTGGTAGATATTTAACTTTGTACTTGGTTGTTTTAACTAAGTATTTTCCTCAATACATACACAAACATGAGTCCCCTATATATATACATATATATATATATATATATATATATATATACACTGATAATAATGACAATGGTGTTAAAGGTTACTTCAAAACGCCTCTTTCTGTAAATCCATCTCTCTTTGGGAACATGACCTTTTAAAAGACAAAACTTTTGATCGATGAACCAAATTCTCGAATCGTCAAGAAATTGTTAAAGTAATCCTAAAACTTTTGGGATTTCTACTAGTTGGGTTTCAAATTGCCTTTTTCCATGTTTAATTTATCATTTCCACATTTGAATCAATTTTTTATTTACGTTTAGTCTTAAAATCACACGTGTGTTAGCGTGTTTTGTATTTAATAGCCATATTACAACCGATATTAGTTATATAACTAAAATATTCAGCTTTCTGTAACATTTGGCACTCAACTCAGTTCCTTAAAGAACAGTGAACTTTAAAAACTGACATACATACTTATTTGAACTTACGCGGTAAGCCTCGAGGCCAGTGATAGCGAACCTTTTCAATGGTGCGTGCCAAAAATCAAAATTGCCTTTAAGTAACGTGCCGTTGACCATCTATTCCAGTTGAATGGTTGCTGGTACATTGTTTTCCACGATATAAAGCCCTGGTCTTGTATACATATTTAGTATGACTAAGCGTGACGTATGCCGAACCGATTTCCTTACTCAAGTGGATTCTTACATTCGACTTAATGTAATAGTTATTCTCGTGCTTAAATTAAACCACATATGGTCAACAAAATGGCTAACAAATGTTTGATTGAAGGAAAAACATCCGGTAAAGATTTCCACACTTCATCCGAAACGACAACTGCAGATGCAGGAAGTATATTCTAAACTCACTCTTATGTTCTTTATATCCCTAACTTGCGTAACATCAATGACTCTTTAGATTGCGACATTACATAATTCCATTAATTTATGATATACTCACTTCACCAAAATATACTTCCGTGCAAAAGTATTATTGTAGTCCCTCTCAAATAAGGATACTTATATACTCCGTTTTAAATGCTTTAATTATATATCATCATGGGTATAATGCAGCACGTTAAAAGATTTGATTGAATTTGCTTACTTCATCATATGTTCTCAGTCAAACTTTGGTGGTTAAAGACCATCAGATTGAAATGATAAAGCACAAATGTTGTGAGGAACGATATTGCTTGAACTCAATTGTGTGTACTGACAAGTTTTAGAAGTAAAGTAATGAAAAACAGGACCTAGGGATGGGATTTCTCCTTTTGCTATGTGTAGTGTTCGGGGTAACGCAGAGGACTTTGTATCTATGCTAATACACTTAGAAGAATCGTGCCACTTCTTCCTACGATAATAATAATAATAATAATAAAAATAATAATAATAATAATAATAATAATAATAATAGTAATAATAATAATAATAATAATAACAGTGAGCTGCAGGAAAAAAAAATGGTTGTTTTCTATAGGGTGTCCAAAAAGTCACGCATTATAGGAACATAAGCAATGTCTATTTATTTATGTCTCCATCAGGCCAAATATGGTGAGAAATATTCAAAGAAACCTGGTTTTTCGTTTACAAACATGTTTTGAGATTGGTGGGAATCATTTCGAACAAATAAATGAAACAAAATAAATAAATAAACAAAATAAATGTATTTTCCTATGATGCGTGACTTTATGGACACCCTGTATATCACATTATATCTTGGTTCATTTAACAAGAATTGAATCTATGTAATGACATTACGAAAATTTTAATCGGTTAGAAAACTAAGGCGTTTACCAAATTACGTTCTCACACATAGATATATTGACACACACACACACACACACACACATGTATATATATATATATATATAATATATATATATATATATATATATATTATAAAGGGTGATCCAGAGAAATGGGACCCAAAAGAAACCCCTGTAACTCTTAAAGCATAAGTCCTTTTATAAAATCATACGCATCATTCGAAAGAGGATAGTTACAAGTTTGTACAGGATGTATAGGTTTTGACAATACAAGACAAGATAAGATACAAAACAAAATAAAAGTGTTAGTTAAAACTAACCCTTCAAGATGACTGCATGGACTGTGGAAACAGCTGCGTTTCATAACTGAGCAATATTATGAGCATGGAAGAAGTGTAGTTTCAGCTCTTAGAAGGTGATTTGACATCTGAAATTTGTCTTGAAAGATCTTGAGCTGAAACTACACTTCTTCCATGCCCATAATATGCTCAGTTATGAAACGCAGCTGTTCCACAGTCCATGCAGTCATCTTGAAGGGTTAGTTTTAACTAACACTTTTATTTTGTTTTGTATCTATCTTGTCTTGTATTGTATTGTCAAAACCTATACAATCCTGTACAAACTTTTAACTATCCTCTTTCGAATGATGCGTATGATTTTATAAAAGGACTTATACTTTAAGAGTTACAGGGGTTTTCTTTTGTGTCCCATTTCTCTGGATCACCCTATATATATATATATATATATATATATATATATATATAATATATATATATATATATATATATATATATATATATGACTAAACACACCTTTATTATATATCAATAAACGACATATAATAAAGCTAAATAGTATTAATCCTTCGGTTCTAACGATAATGAAAATGAAAATGAAAAGGTTTATTGGCAGACTATAGTCCATATGACAATTATTATTAATACAATGACATTTCACATACTAAGGATAGAAATATATACAATTGATTAGAAATAATACTGCACTGTCGAAGTTAAGTGGAGCTACAGACAGACGTTTTCGTACCAAGAAGTCCATAGCTTAGACTCTTAGAGGATAGATGGCAGGACTCATGGATAGCTTGGATGATCGAGTTAGGTGATTTTTTAATTCTTTGCATTAGACTGTGTTGACCGCGTCTTGTTACCTCCGGGAAGCTCGGGACATTGCGGGTGGCAAACATTTGCGAAGCTAAGCATCTCGGGGGTAATTTATGTAAGAGTCTAAAAGACCTGTTGTATAGCAAATTTAGGGTTCTGCCAGAACCTTTTTTTATAATTCACCCAGAGTTGCTGACCGTATATATTACTGCAGAAAGTACAAAAGAGTATGTCTTTAGCTTCACTTGTACATAATCGAAATTTCCTTATGGTCACACTCGCTTTAGCACACAGGCTTCGAGATTGTTTTCTTATATCCGAGTGATCACTCAAGGAGCTGGTAATAGTTTGACCCAAATACTTAAACTCTTCTACTTCCTCAATTACTTCACCGATAAATAATAATAGATTTTTTTACACTTTTATATTGTATTAAAATGTCTTGAGACACACTAAGGCGCTAGAGGAAGTACTGGTGGAGGTACCTCGCACATAAAACATGTGTAGCTGTCCAGGAATGAGGACTTTATGCCACCAAACTAACAAAAATCTAAATCCAGTTTTATTCATAATTTTTTTTATTCTCCAGAAATCGCCCAATTGTACCCAAGTGGTAAATAAAAGTAAAATTCTTCATAGTTTTTTTATATCTAATTGCTATTAATTATTACATTTATTTTTTCTTTGCGCAATTAAGCTTTATAAGAAAATACAAAAAATTAGTGTAGCGTTACGCCATTCATTTTGCTCTTCATTGCCAAGCCGAATTCCTTCTTATAAAAGGAGGACGGAGATCATGAATCCACAGTTCACATTTGACTTTGGTTTCTTATCGTTTGGTTCGCTTCACAAGCCTTTTTCAATCATGATTGCACAGGTACACCACTCAATTTATTTCATCCTTATTCACGCAAAGAAACTTCCAATCATTTTCGTAGAAATTTATAGACGATATCATTCCCGTACCTCTTTTTCATTGCGCTTTATTAGTTTCTACTTTTTGTTATTACGTGGAAGGCGGGAAAATGAAAAAGATTTTAGTCAACTCAATAATTAGTTCAAAGCATTAAATTATAAAACAGGAAATAATTAAGGATACTTTGTTCGGTTTATATTATTATTATTATTATATTATTATTATTATTATTATTATTATATTGGAATATTTCATTCTTATTAATATTTTGTGTGAATGTTTCAGTTTATTTGACGTTAAAGAGAGTAGAAGAGAATTAAATAAATAAATTTCATAGTAAGAAATTCCATACAAAAAATAGGAATAGTTTTCGTTTTAGGAATACATTCGGTCGTTGTTGAGAAAAACGTGATGTGAAGTTTGTAAAGTTTTAATCAAAGTTATTGTACCCTTTTTTGTTGCAGGTCGTTCTTTTCGTTCTCGTTGGAGTAGTTGTGGCATCACCAGTTCCTGCGGGGTATGGGGCACCTCACCACAGTCACGGCGTAAGTTCAAACTACCTTGGAATCATTCATAGCTCGTCTCGTTCCTAGTCCATAGTTTAGGTTTTAAAAGAAATTTATAAATCCGAAGGAATCTCATTTGTGAACACAAAGATGACGTTAGTTGGAGCAGAGTAAGAAGGAAAATTACAAAAGGTTCAAAGATCATCAGAGCCAAAATAATAAAGACATTGGAAAAATGATAAAATTGTAAATATAACTAAAAATTCGTTAGTTTTTTTTTTTTGTGTTCACATTCACGATTTCAGATTCGATGAATATCTTGAACAAAATTGCAAACATACGAAATGTTGTTGCAGTTTGATTTTGAAAATATTTTCTATATCACGATGTAAAATTTTTCTAAATAATACTCCATTTAGGGCCCCATACCTTACAATTTTGAGTACGGCGTTCACGATTCATACCACGGTACCAACTTCGGCCACGCTGAGAGTGGAGACGGTTACAATGCTAAAGGACAGTATTACGTGCATTTGCCCGACGGACGCGTCCAGAAGGTGAGCTACTTCACGGACGAATGGGGATACCATCCTACGGTTACGTACGAAGGAAAGGCTCACTTCCCCGTCCATGGCAAAGGGCATCACGGACATGGTGGAGGATACCATTAATCATCTTTTGTCATTACTTTGGAAATGTATTTTCTTTATCCAAAAAATTCCTCAAAATGGATTTTAAAATTTCTGTTTTTCGTTTTTCGTGACTTTTTTTGTTGTATTTTAATAATTAATTTAATTTACACCTTTAAATGTCTTTTTAACCTTTTACTAAATTCTTGAAAATGAAATAAGCATTTTAAACTGATATAAAGCTGTAATTTATTGTTTTGGATCGATGCTGTCCAGCTTGAAACCTGTAGTGGGCAGGATTTTATCTTGACAGTTCTGCGGAAATAAATTCGACGAAATTTTTTAAACAGGGAATTTCACCATAAATACCGTTTCATAAGAGTAGGGTTCAAGATAGCGGAGCAGAAATTCTCATCATTTTCGATTCCAGCAAGAATAATTTCAAGGATTGGGTTTGGGAGGATTTCAAATTAGGTATTTTCTACGCCACTGTAACATGAAAATATAGACCAAGAACATTCCTCTCCTGCTGGAGTTCCACGTAATTTACGTTTTTGTATAGTAAGTATTGAAGGATTAGGAGATCGGAGGAGACATCGTTACCATTTTCGCTTCCAGCAAAAAATAACTTCAAAGTGATATTTTTTGGGCGAATTCCACATTAGGTATCTAAAACTGGAATGTAAAATTAAAGACAGATCGAGGTCTTTTGCGAGCGAAGCGAGTCCCCTCTAGTCACATTGTTTACATTCTTTAAATTAGCTTAACCCCGTAACAAGTTCGTTTTTATTGCAAAGATATTAAATCAGTGAAAACCATATTTTAAAATTTTTACCAAACTCTCTTTAAACGTCAATAAAGGCAATTTCATGATTTTTAGTAAGAAACGAAATAAATGTTGAATCAATTGATAAAGAAAAGGGGTAAGATTTCCTTGAGTAATCCTTGACAAGAACTTATTTTCGAAGGACCACAAAACCTTAAAAGTGTCTATTATTAAAAACGAGCAATAGGAATATCACCTAGTGCAGTCTTATACGCTCATACGAATGCAGTTTTTAAAGAGTTAAAATCATTAAAGAGTAAAGATGTAAAAATGCAAAAAACCTCACTTTTCTACGTGAAAGTCAAAATATGATAATAAAAACCCACTCTAATAGACAGAGTTTATTTCCACAACAGTTTCGATGCCCACTGGCATCCTCTTTGCCAGTGGGCATCGAAACTGTTGTGGGAATAAATTCTGTCTATCAGAGTGCGTTTTCATTATCATATGTAAAAAATGGCATAGTTCATAGTAATTTATTTACAAATATTTACAGAAAATTATTAAGTTAAAGTAAAAAAACCAAAAGGAGGAAATATGAACGCGTGCAAAGGTGCTAAAATTGAACAGAATGAAGAAAACGTGTAAACACATTTCGAATATTTGACGTCGTCTCTTCTAAGCAAAATTTAAGTCTCTTTTAAACAATTTATTACTTTGTTTACATATGTTAAACTCAGCCAACGACTGTCTCCATCCAGTCTGAAGAAAGGGCAGAGAGAACAATGACAGGCCCGATGTCCTTAATTTATTCGCTCAACTATGATTACCAAGTGATAATCTTATTTTTATGGGCCGGACGAAGGACTTAAATGAATTAGCCAATCAGCCTACCTATGTTGGTTACGTAGTTATGTCATCGTTCGAGAAGTTGGAGTTAAATTTTTAAATTTGTCCAAGTCTTTATCGTAAAGAGCGTCTTGTATGTTCGAGCGGTTATGGCGATGTCTGGTAGTGTTACGATTCCGTTGAGTGGTGGGTTCAAACCCCAGTGGTGCCTAGAGGTGGGCGATTGTCTTTTCTGTATTTTACGTCACGACGAAACGTCGTGGTGGTTACCCCTCTTTAATTGACTCTGGCTAAGGTAGCCCTCGCAACAAATGTAAACTTGCCAGTGTTAAGTTTAAAAAAAAAAATTCTGTCCTCTTCAACATTTTTTATATACTATATATGATATAATATTGTGACCATTTTAGCTTAATGTTTCTTTTATTTGACTAGGCTAATGTTGTTGACAATAAGTGCTCCAATGAATAGGCTTCAGAGATGCTGCCTTATTTAGTAACAACTATAGGCATGTTGCTCTTGGAAATAAAACGTATTATTACTGCATTACCAAACAATTTTTACAGTATAATAGTTAATATACGAGTATAAACATATGTAACCATGTTTTACATAAAGTCCTCATCACTATTAATTACTAAAACGTTCTCGACATATTTGAACTCGTCAAACATTGACACATTATTTTCATTTTTTCTAGTTACATAAATATGCCCACTAAAAAAATTTAGTCTGAAAGAGTTCTAGCGACTTAGGTGCAAACAGGGCACAGAGAATATCAAGATTGGTATATAAGTTTGCAAATGAGAGAAGACTGTCAGATTCTTCTTCATGAAAGTGCTGTAACGAAAAGTGTCTTAAAATAAGAGAACTATCCCCACATCCTCTGTATATCCCAAATGAAATTTGAACAGTATGATTAGAAATGATTAACTCTTGTTTTCCGCAATAGGCGGTCATTTTATTCCTGTGGTTCCGTAATGTTATTTGTAATCAGTAATACAGTAGTTCGTAATACTTATAATAATTACATCAATAATGATGATGCATTATACAACAACAAATCTTCCGGAGAGATAATTATAATTAGTGAGAAATACAGTTTTATACAAAACCAAAAATAAGAAATATCGTTGTTTCCAAAGATACGCATATATATATATATATATATATATATATATATATATATAATATATATATATATATATATATAATATATATATATATATATATTAATATATATATATATATATATATATATGGGACTGAACTCAGAATGGTCTCCTGAGGTTTTTTCATGATACACACAGACCGTGCATGGAACAAGGAACTCTTCTTGGGAAATTAAATCCACTATAGTTTGAATAAGTAACGGTAAATGACAAACACTATAGTTTTTCCTTTTTCATGATGTTAGCCCGACGTGGGCAACGCGTCACTCGTAAAGAGGCCACAAAAAATATAGCTTCCCTCACCAGCTATCTGCAAAGCAGAAAGGATCCAGCTTTGGGACAGGATCTAGGGGTTATTCAATCCGACGTATTCAACCCGACGCGAATGCAATGAGTCTTTTGCTTATATTGAGGTTCTTGATATAGTAGGCTAGGTGTAGCTGTAACCCCTAGATCCTGTCCCAAAGTTGGATCCACTCTGCTTTGCAATAGTAAGGGATTGCAATACTAAGGTTTTGCAATACTAATGCATAAAAAATAAAATACATTTCATATTTTCACATATTACTTACATTATGTATGTTTATGGTACCAAATTAAAGGGTTATTCCAATAATATGGTTGCGTTAACCATTTCAATTAGTTGATAGATATTTAACTCTATAGTTGGTTGTTTTAACTAAGTATTTTTCTGAATACATACACAAACATGAGTCCCTTTTATATATATATATATATATATATATATATATATATATATATATATATATATATAATTATATATACACACACTAATAATAATGAAAGGGTGTAAAATTATAAATGATAAATTCTTTATTTCATTTCTATTTTCATTATCATGACAATGTTGTTAAAGGTTACTTCAAAACGCCTCTTTCGGTAGATCCATCTCTCTTTGGGGACATGACCTTTTAAAAAGACAAAATTTTTGATCGACGAACCAAATTGTCGAATCGTCAAGGAATTGTTAAAGTAATCCTAAAACTTTTGGGATTTCCGCTAGTTGGGTTTCAAATTGCCTTTTTCCATGTTTAATATATCATTTCCACATTTGAATCAATTTTTTATTTACGTTTAGTCTTAAAATCCCACGTGTGTTAGCGTGTTTTGTATTTAATGGCCATATTACAACCGATATTGGTTATATAACTAAAATATTCAGCTTTCCGTAATATTTGGGACTCAACTCAGTTCCTTATAGAACAGTGAACTTTAAAAACTGACATACATACTTATTTGAACTTACGCGGTAAGCCTCTAGTCCAGTGATAGCGAACCTTTTCAATGGTTCGTGCCAAAAATCAAAATTGCCTTTAGGTAACGTGCCTTTGACCATCTTTTCCAGTTGAATGGTTGCTGGTACATTGTTTTCCACGATATAAAGTCCTGGTCTTGTATACACATTTAGTATGATTAAGCGTGACGTATGCCGAACCGATTTCCTTACTCAAGTGGATTCTTACATTCGACTTAATGTAATAGTTATTCTCATGCTTAAATTAAACCACATATGGTCAACAAAATGGCTAACAAATGTTTGATTGAAGGAAAAACATCCGGTAAAGATTTCCACACATCATCCAAAACAACAACAGCAGATGCAGGAAGTATATTCTAAACTCAATTTTATGTTCTTTATATCCCTAACTTGCGTAACATCAATGACTCTTTAGATTGCGACATTAGATAATTATATTAATTTATGGTATACTCACTTCACCAAAATATACATCCATACAAAAGTATTATTGTGGTCACTCTCAAATAAGGATACTTATATACTCCGTTTTAAATGTTTTAATTATATATCATCATTGGGAAATGCAGCACGATAAAAGATTTGATTGAATTTGCTTACTTACATCATCATATGCTTGAACGCGATTGTGTGTACTGATGTGTAGTAAAGTAATGAAAAACAGGACCTAGGGTTGGGTTTCACCTTTTGCTATGTGTAGTGTTCAGGGTAACGCAGAGGACTTTGTATCTATGCTAATACACTTAGAAGAATCGTGCCACTTCTTTCTTTGAAAATAATAATAAAATAATAATAATAATAATAATAATAATAGTGAGCTGCAGGAAAAAAATGGTTGTTTTTTACAGGGTGTCCATAAAGTCACGCATTATAGGAACATAAACAATGTCTATTTATTTATGTCTCCATTAGCCCAAATATGTTGAGGAATATTCATAGAAACCTGCTTTCTCGTTTACAAACATATTTTGAGATTGGTGGGAATCATTTCGAACAAATAAATAAAACAAAGAAATAAATAAACAAAATAAATGTATTTTCCTATGGACACCCTGTATATCACATATATCTTTGTTCGTTTAACAGGAATTGAATCTATGTAATGACATTACGAAAATTTTAATCGGCCAGAAAACTAAGGCGTTTACCAAATTACGTTGTCACACATAGATATAGACACACACACCACACACACACACACACACACACATATAAATATATATATATATAGATATATGACTAAACACACCTTTATTATATATCAATACTCGACATATAATAAAGCTAAATAATATTAACCCCTTCGGTACCAACGATAAATAATAATAGATTGTTTTTACACTTTTATATTGTATTAAAATGTCTTGAGACACACTAAGGCTCTGGACGAGTTGCTGGAGGAGGTACCTCGCACATAAAACATGTATAGCTGTCCAGGAATGAGGACTTTAGGTCACCAAACTAACAAAAATCTAAATACAGTTTTATTCATAATTTTTTTTACTCTCCAGAAATCGCCCAATTGTACCGAAGTGGTTTAATGAAAGCAAAATTCTTCATAGTTTTTTTTTATATCTAATTTCTATTAATTATTACATTTATTTTTTTCTTTGCGCAATTAAGCTTTATAAGAAAATACAAAAAATTAGTGTAGCGTTACGCCATTCATTTTCTTCTTCATTGCCAAGCCTAATTCCCTCTTATAAAAGGAGGAAGGAGATCATGAATCCACAGTTCGCTTTTGACTTTGGTTTCTTATCATTTGGTTCGCTTCACAAACCTTTTACAACCATGATTGCTCAGGTACACTACTCAACTTACTTAAACCTGATTCACGCAAAGAAATTTATCATTATTTTCGTAGAAATTCATGAACGATATCATTCTTGGACCTCTTTTTCATTGCGCTTTCTTAGTTTCTACTTTTTTATTACGTGGAAGGCAGGAAAGTGAAGAGATTTTACTCAACTCAGTAATTAGTTCAAAGCATGAATCATAAAACTGAAAATAATTAAGGATACTTTGTTTCGTCTATTATTATTATTATTATTATTATTATTATATAGCAATTTTTTATTTTTATTGAAATTTTGTGTGAATGTTTCAGGTTATATTTAGTCGTTAAAGAGAGTAGAACAGAATGAAATTAAATCTCAAACTTCGATAAATAAATTCCATAGTAAATAATTTCATACAAAAAAAGGAATAGTTTTCATTTTAGGAATACATTCTGTCGCTGTTGGGAAAAACACGTAAAGTTTGTGAAGTTTTAATCAAAGTTATTGTACGCATTTCGTTGCAGGTCGTTCTTTTCGTTCTCGTTGGAGTAGTTGTTGCCTCACCAGTTCCTGCGGGTTATGGGGCACCTCACCACAGCCACGGCGTAAGTTCAAACTACCTTGCAATCATTCATGGCTCCTCTCGTTCGTAGTTCCTAGTTTAGGTTTCAAATGGTATTTATAAATACGAAGGAATCTCATTTGTGAACGCAAAGATGACGTTAGTTGGGGCAGAGTAAGAAGGAAAATTACAAAAGGTTCAAAGATAATCAAACAAAAGATAATAAAGACATTGGGAAAATGATCAAATTGTAAATACAGTATAACTAAAAGCTCGTTACTTTTTCTTTTTTTTGTGTTCACATTCACGATTCCAGATTCGATGAATATTTTGAACCATTGCAAACATACGAAATGTTCTGCAGTTTGATTATGAACATATTTTCTGTATCACAATGTTAAAGTTTTCTAAATAACATTTCATTTAGGGCCCTATACCTTACAACTTCGAGTACGGAGTTCACGATCCATACCACGGTACCCACTTCGGCCACGCTGAGAGTGGAGGCGGTTACAATGCTAAAGGACAGTATTACGTGCATTTGCCCGACGGACGCGTCCAGAAGGTGAGCTACTTCACGGACGAATGGGGATACCATCCTACGGTTACGTACGAAGGAAAGGCTCATTTCCCCGTCCATGGCAAAGGGCATCACGGACATGGTGGAGGATACCATTAACTATTTTTTATAAATACTTAATGCTTTTTAATTTATTTACTACAATACAGAAGAGTTTATCGCAACTGTATATATATCTACAAATATACCTATATATATATATAAAAATATATGTATATATATATATATATATAATATATATATTATATATATATAATTGTGAAATCCATATATTCAAGTGATTTATTGATTTGTTTAATAACTCTTGTGGAAATGTATTTTCTTTAATCAAAACATTTCTCAGAATGGATTTTGTAATTTGTTTTTTCTGTTTTTCGTGACTTATTTTGTTGTATTTTAATAATTAATGTAAATTACCTCTTTCAAAGCCTTTTTAACCTTTTACTGAATTGCTTTTACTAAATGTATGTTGGCAGCACTGCGAAAATAAATTCAACAAAATTTTTTTATTAGAGAATTTCACCAGAAATATCGTTTGATAAATTTTGGGTTGAACGTAGCTGAGCACAAATTGTCATCATTTTCGCTTCCAGCAAAAATAATTTCAAAAATTAATTTTGGGGCGTTTTCAAATTAGTATTGTGTACGCCGCTGTAACATTAAAATAGAAACCAATAACATGCCTCTCCTGCAGAATTTCCACATATTTTACGTTTTACGAAATCTTCACCATTTTCACTTCCAGCAAAAATAACTTCAAAAGTATATTTTTGGAGAGAAATCCACATTAGGTATCTATTAACTGGTTGTAAAATTAAATACAGATCGTGAGGGTTTGCCGAGCGAAGTGAGTCCCCTCTAGTCACATAAATAATAATCGTTCACGTTCTTTAAATAAACTTAACTCTGTAACACAATAGTTTTTATTGTAAAGATATTAAATCAGTAAAAGGTGTATAAAAAAAGAATTTCCCAAACTTTCCCTAAACGTGAATAAAACCAATTTCGTTTATTTTTAGTAAGAAATGAAATAGATGTTGGAGCAATTGATAAAGAAAAGGGATGAGATTTCCTTGAGTAATCCTTGACAAGAACTTATAATCGAAAGACCAGTTAAATTATATCTCTAAAAGGATTTGCAGAACTGCTGCAATGTTTTTATATAGACATAATTTATTACAGCTGTACCAAACTCTCGTTCTTACTTAGGGGATGTACTGCACACTTGCATAGGAAAACTGTACTGACAAGCCTTAAACAATGTTTATTATTAAAAACGAGCAATAAGAATATCAAGTGATGCAGTTTTATATGCTCATACGAATGCAGTTTTTAAAGAGTTAAAATTATTAAAGATCAAAGATGTCAAAAATGGCATAGTTCATAGTAATTTGTTTACGAATATATAGAGAAAATTATTAAATTAAAGTTAAAAAAGAAAACTAAAGGAAGAGATACAAACGCGTGCAAAGGTGCAAAAGTTGAGTAGAAAGGAGAATCCGTATAAACACATTTCGCACATTTGATGTCGTCTTTTTTAAGCAAAGTTTAAGTCTATTTTAATCTTGTTATTACCTTGTTTATAATTGTTGAACCCAGCCAAAGACTGTCTCCAACTAGCCTGAAGAAAGGGCAGGGAGAACAGGGATGGGTCCGATGTCCTTAATTTATTCCCTCACTTATGGCTACCAATTGATTGTCTTATTTTTGTAGGTGAGACGAAGGACTTAAATGAATCAACCAATCAACCTACCTTTGTTGGTTACGTGGTTACGTCATCGTTCGAGAAGTTGGAGCTAAATTTTTAAATTTGTACAAGTATTTATCGAAGAGAACATCTCGTGGCTCGATCGGTTCGAGTGATGTCCGGCAGTAGTGCTTAGAGCTGGGAGGGTTGTCTTTTCTGTATCTTACGTCACGACGAAGCGGCGGACTGGCCACCCATCTTTAATTGACTCTGACTAAGGTAGCCGCTGGTAGCAAGTGTAAATTTGCCAGTGGATATGTTAAAAAAAAATTCTGGCCTCTTGAACATTTTTTTATATATATAATATTGTGACCATGTTCGTTTAATGTTTGATTTACTTGACCAGGCTAATGTTGTTGACAATAATTGCTCAAATGAATACGCTTTAGAGATGCTGCCTTATTTAGCGACAACTTTAGGCATGTTCCTCTTGGAAATAAAAATGTATCATTACTCTATCACCAAACAATTTGTATACGATTTAATATACGAGTATAAACATATGTAACCATGTTTTACATAAAGTCCTCATCAATATTAATTAATAAAATTTTTCGACATATTTCAACTCGTCAAACATATACATTATTTTCGTTTTTTCTAGAGTTACATAAATGTGCCCACTAAAAAAATTCAGTCTGACAGAGTTTGAACGATTTTGGTGCAGACAGAGCACAGTGATTATAAAGATTGGTATTACAGTAAGGTAGAAAATAAGAGTAGAGTGTCAGATTCTTGTTGGTAGAAGTGCTGTAACGAAAGCTGTGATAGAATAAAGAGAACTACGTGTTCCAGCATTTTGTACATTCTCATTTTATTCTTGTGGTTCCGTTCCGTATAATGTTATTTTGTATTCAATAATACAATAGTCCTTACAATAATACACCAATAATGATGATGCATTATACAACAACAAATCTCTAGAAAGATAATTAGTGAGAAATACAGTTTTATACAAAGCCAAGATAATGAGAAATATCGTTGTTTACGTACATATATATATATATATATATATATATATATATATTATATATATATATATATATATTATAACTGCAAACACGCAGTATAATTAACGTAAAGAACGACGCTTTGTATAGGAGAATATTCCGCGCAAGACGAGAGCGAAAGAACGAAACAAATGAAAAAATGAGGTAACCACCCGGGAATCGAACCCGGGATCTTCCGATTGCCGGTCAGATATGATAACCAGCACACCACGGGCCTCACCCAATCAAATGTCGTAATTCCTCTACATGCGCGTCTTGCGCGGAATATTCTTCTATACAAAGCGTCGTTCTTTACGTTAATTATACTGCGTGTTTGCAGTTATAATGTATATAATGTTAAGGCATACGGGAGGTGCCCCTTTGGGGCATTGGTTTCTGCGCGCATGTAGAGGAATTACGACATTTGATTGGGTGAGGCCCGTGGTGTAATGGTTATCATATCTGACCGGCAATCGGAAGATCCCGGGTTCGATTCCCGGGTGGTTACCTCATTTTTTCATTTGTTTCGTTCTTTCGCTCTCGTCTTGCGCGGAATATTCTCCTATACAAAGCGTCGTTCTTTACGTTAATATATATATATATATATATAATTATATATATAATATATATATATATATATGTGTGTGTGTGTGTGTGTTAAACACAGACCGTGGATGGAACAAGGAACTCTTCTGGGAAATTACATCCACTATAGTTCGAATAAGTAATGATAAATGACAAATACTATAGTTTTTCTTTTTCATGATGGAAAGCCCCAACGTGGGCACCGGGTTACTCGCAAAGAGGCCCCAAAATATAGCTTCCCTCACCAGCTATCTGCAAAGCGGATAAGATCCAGCTTTGGGACAGGATCTAGGGTTTACTGCTTACAACTAGCCTACTCCATTCAGAACCTCAATATACGCAAGACAAAACTTAAACCTCAAACGGGACATTGAGCGTCCACTTTTCAAGGCACATAACACGTCCGTTTAATATACTCAAACTCAGAATGGTCTCCTGAGAAGACGTGAATGCAACGAGTTTCTTGCGTATATTGAGGTTCTGAATATAGTAGGCTAGGTGTAAGCTGTAGACCCTAGCTCCTGTCCCAAAGCTGGATCCTATCTGCTTTGCAGATAGCTGGTGAGGGAAGCTATATTTTGGGACCTTTTTGCGAGTAACCCGGTGCCCACGTTGGGCATTCCATCATGAAAAAGAAAAAAAAATATAGTATTTGTCATTTATCATTACTTATTCGAACTATAGTGGATGTAATTTCCCAGAAGAGTTCCTTGTTCCATTCACGGTCTGTGTTTAACATATAAGTTTCTCACGGGACCATTCTGAGTTTATATATATATATATATATATATATATATATATATGAAAATTATTTCACGAAGGTAACACGTGAAAAATATTTATGATGAATAAAACCACGAAGGAAAGGAAACACAAAATGGTGCTCAAGCGCTTTCGTCTAATGACATCCTCAGGAACACTGAAGTATATAAAAAGGTTAAGCCTATATATAGGTTACAGAAAGAAAAAAAGAAAAAATAAACAACCTACATACACACAAACACACATATATATATATATATATATATACATATCTATATATACAAATACATACATACATACATACATACATATATATACAATAAACAGAGAAGTAAAAAAAATAATAAAAAATTATTAAAAATTAAAACCTTAAAGGATTACCAATGAGGCGTACAGATTGTAAGGAAAAATATCGATTTTTAGCACAAGATCAAATGGATTATAAAAATACAAATTTATACTGGAACTCTGCCGGGTTTTAGCACAATGCTTCCATTTTTCCCGGGCTTTTTAGGCATTGCTAATGTACTTAAACTTTTGGATATTAATGTAGTATTTTCATATAACAATATTGTGAAAAATATCATAGTAAAAAATAGCCCTACCAATAATTCAGGCATTATCTATAAAATTGGTTGTAAACAATGTGATTCCTTTTACATAGGTCAGACGGGAAAGGATTTGCACACACGTATAAAACAGCATCAATATTCCGTTAGAACAGGACAGTTGTCCAGTGCCCTTTTTGTCCATTTGTCAGAGTTAGCCCACTGTATTGATTGGAATAATGCTTCAGTTTTATTCCATTCAAGCAACATTGTTAATAGAAATATTCTTGAGTCTGCCATTATCCAACTTTCAAATAACTTCAACATAAGCAAAGGTCTTTTTCAACTCGATCCTGTTATGTTGAATTCCTTTAAAGCAGACTTAGATAAGAAGTGTAAAACATTAAATCTTTGGTAAACTTGCCTTCTACTTTATTAACTTTTAATTTGCATTTTATTTTTTTATATATATCGAAACCTGACCATAGGCAGCAATATGTTAAAACCCGGACAGAGTTCTAGTATAAATTTGTATTTTTATAATCCATTTGATCTTGTGCTAAAAATCGATTAACTTTTAATTTGCATTTTATTTATTTTTTTTTTATTTTTTTATATATATCGAAACCTGACCATAGGCAGCATTGTGCTAAAACCCGGCAGAGTTCCAGTATAAATTTGTATTTTTTATAATCCATTTGATCTTGTGCTAAAAATCGATATTTTTCCTTACAATCTGTACGCCTCATTGGTAATCCTTTAAGGTTTTAATTTTTAATAATTTTTTATTATTTTTACTTCTCTGTTATTGTAATACTATATATGTATGTATGTATTGTATGTATGTATTTGTATATATAGATAGTATATATATATATATATAATATATGTGTTGTGTGTATGTATGGTTGTTTATTTTTTTTCTTTGATCCCTTTATGCTAATATATATAGGTTTAACCTTTTTATATACTTCAGTGTTCCTGAGGATGTCATTAGACGAAAGCGCTTGAGCACCATTTTGTGTTCCTTTCCTTCGTGGTTTTATTCATCATATATATATAGATATACACACACACACACACACACACAACACATTATATATATATATATATATATATATATATATATATACAGTATATTAGGGTGGTCCAAATCCATAGGGGGAAATTTCAAAATTGTCTTAGATAGTCTCCACAAGTGTGGTGTTGTCTATTTAGTGTCCACATGGTATGTGCAAAATTGCAGCGTGATTGGTGAATATTTAGAGGTCGCCCCACTCTGAATATATATATTATATAATGTACTTTTTCTTCCGTAGGTCCGATGGCTCAAACTCGATCAATTCCAAAAGTTTGGCTTCTAGGGATGGCAACTGGAACTTTATCCACGTCAAGGCTCCCTACATGCCTTGACGCCCTCCTCTTGGGGCAATACCACCACATCAATCAAAAGCAAACCACCTCCGACAGTCTGAACCAGGCATGCCAGAGGGTGATTGAAGTCTGGACCCGAGCACGGATCCCAACTCAACGGATCGACTCCTGTGTCCGTAAGCTTTCAAAGCTTTTAGACCGCTACAAACACTCAAGAAGCACAGGACCAGGCAACGTGCCAGCGATAGAATGAATGAAGACATCTTCAAAGCGGACATCCAGGAACTGTTTGACATCGCAACCAGTGATGCCATGAGCACAATCGTCAATGTTGAGGACCGAAATTTCCTGTCCATGCAGCGCAAGGACGTCAATTCTTGCAGCATGGCTGGCATTGATAAGGAAACAACTACACAAGAGGACAGAAAGCGATCCAGAATGGAGAAGGAAGCCAAGAGGAAGGCAAGGCATGAAGCAACACAGAAAGATTTGGAAGAAGCAGGAGTGTCATCAATTGATCTTTCCTCTTCTTCTTCTTCCCTTTTTTCGCAAGACGACGACGACTATAGACCATCGGTTCCGATTCCTTCTTCGTCTGAAGCTCCGGCACCAAAGCGTCCCAAGAACAAGGTTACGAACATTTTCCAATCTCCAGAAGTCATTGGAGCAATGGATCGCACCAATCTTTCTGACCGAATGCTGTTTTCGTAACTGGAGCTGTATTACAGGCCGCGGGGCATGATCTGTCTGGGATGACGTGCTCTCGGAGCTCTATTCATCGCTACAGAGAAAGTGGGCGAGAACAGGCAGCTCGAGAAGACCTAGAATCATTCTCTCTAGAAGACCCTGTCCTTCTCCATTGGGACGGAAAGCTTCTCCCCGGCATTGAAGGGAAGAAGACGAATGTGCATCGGATAGCAATCCTTTAGCATTCAATGGACAGGAGAAGCTGCTTGGTGTCCCAAAGATGAAACAAGGAACTGGAGAAGCACAGGCCCAGGCATGCCTTCAAACTATGAAATTATGGAACGTGGAACAGCATGTGAGAGGTCTCGTCTTCGATACCACTGCGTCAAACACGGGTTTACATCGCGGAGCCTGTGTCAGGATTGAAGAAGCATTGGGTCACGAGCTAGTTTGGATCAGTTGTCGACATCATATACTTGAAGTCGTACTTGCTGATGTCTTTGCCTCAATATTTGGCTCAACAGGAAGTCCTGAAACAGGCCTTTTTAAACGATTTCAAAAGGAATGGCCATCTCTCTCCCACGAAGCATTTGTCCCAGCATCGGACAGCTTCTTCGAGAACCCTCAACTCCAAGAGATGAGAAAAGAGATGCTCACTTACTTACCTAACGCTCTTCAGGCAAGCCAACCTCGTGACGACTACAAGGAGTTCCTTGAACTATCTTTGCTCTTCCTGGGGGGAAAGACTGGTGGTCAACTCTTTATCCGAGCTCCGGGTCCCATGCACCACGCGAGATGGATGGCGAAGGCGATTTATGCGCTCAAAATCTACCTCTTTCACTATCAATTCAAGCTCACAGCACGCGAAGAACGAAACGTGACTCAGCTGGCTTTATTTGTCAGTCTGATTTACGTCAAGTACTGGCATGAAGCGCCAATGGGGACACAAGCTCCTCTCAATGATCTCAAAATGCTGCATCTTCTGGAAAAATATCCACACGGAGGAGCTGCACAAGCGGCGAAGACAGCTCTAAGACGCCACCTGTGGTACTTGTCGGAGCATCTGATTGGACTGGCCTTCTTCGATAATAGGATCGATCCTGATACCAAAAGGAGAATGGTTCAACACCTCCAACATCCCCAAAAGAATGGCTGCTTCCGACGAATCGACATGGCGGAAGCTGGTGTTGAAAATGATGTGGCATCCTTCATCACGAAAAGGACATTGACCCTCTTTGATGCCTTGAAAGTTGGAGGTAAGGAGGAAGCGTGCCAGTTACTTCAAAAAGATCCACGGGAATGGCCAAATGACAAGAACTACAGGGAACTTAGAGATCGCGCCTTAAAGATGAAAGTCGTCAATGATGCTGCCGAGCGAGGTATTGCTCTCGCACAATGCTACAATGACACTTTGACACGAAACGAGGACCAGAAGCAGTACCTCCTACAACTCGTAGCCGCCCACCAAAAACAGATACCAATACCATCCAAGGCGACTCTGATGCAGAAGAAATAATGAAGATACACCCATTATCATGTCCTATTGTCTTACTGTTTTCTTTCATATTCTTTGAGAACCAAAAAAAAATTTAGTTATTCAGTTGTCTATATATTTTCCCAAATTTTCAAAAAGGGGGCAAGTGGGGCGACCCCTAAATATTAACCGAATAACGTGAAACTTTGCAAAAATACTGTCCACACCAAGAGGCATAAAACCAACCTTGTGGAGAGAACTTAGTCGATGCTTTAACTTTTTGGACCACCCTAATATATATATATAATAAGTTATATATATATATACATTATGTATGTTTATGGTATCAAATTAAAGGGTTATTGCAATAACATGGTTGCGTTAACCATTTCAATTGGTTGGTGGATATTTAACTCTGTACTTGGTTCTTTTAATTAAGTATTTTCCTCGAGGCCAGTGATTGCGAACATTTTCAATGGTGCGTGCTTTCAAAAATCAAACTTGCCATTAGGTGACGTGCCGTTGACCATTTTTTCAAGTTGCATGGATGCTGGTGCATTGTTTTCCACGATATAAGGCCCTGATCTTGTATATATATTTAGTATGATTAAGCGTGACGTATGCCGAACTGATTTCCTTACTCAAGCGGATTCTTACATTCGACTTAATGTAATAGTTATTCTCATGCTTAAATTAAACCACATATTTTCAACAAAATGGCTAACAAATGTTTGATTGAAGGAAAAACATTCGGTAAAGATTTCCACACATCAACCAAAACGACAACTGCAGATGCAGGAAGTATATTCTCAACTTATGGTATACTCACTTCACCAAAATATACTTCCACCCAAAAGTATTATTGTGGTCACTCTCAAATAAGGATACTTATATACTCCATTTTAAATGTTTTAATTATATATCATCATGGGTATAATGCAGCACGATCAAAGATTTGATTGAATTTGCTTACTTACATCATCATATGTTCTCAGTCAAACTTTGATGGTTAAAGACCATCAGATTGAAATGATAAAGCACAAATGTTGTGAAGAACGATATTGCTTGAACGCGATTGTGTGTACTGACACTTCTTCCTTCGATACTAATAATAATAATAATCTAATAATAATAATATTAATAATAATAATAATAATAATAATAATAATAGTGGGCTGCAGGAAAAAAAATTTGTTGTTTTCTACAGGGTGTCCATAAAGTCACGCATTATAGGAACATAAGCAATGTCTATTTATTTGTCTCCATCAAGCCAAATATGTTGAGGAATATCAAGGATGAGTCTGTTGATTCGAGGATGAGTCTGTTGACGATTAATGCCAGCTTGTGATATGCCAGCAATAAAATTATATATATATTAGACTAACACGAACTTAGATGTAGCTCGTAGCGTAAACTACCCACTTTTTGTTATATACTTTCCAACTTTTTCTTTTCTTATCCTCTCTTTACTTGCATGTCTGTAGTTTGCATGGTATGACAATGTTTAAGTTAAAACTGTGTTTGTATGGTTTGTAAGTGTTCTTATTTTACTTTTCATCTTTCACACATTTCCTATTCTTTTCGACTATTTTTCCGACTTGTCGGCAGTGGCCACCGGATAATGATGGCGAGTCTTTCTTTCTCTTTTCTGAATGAGTGTTAACCCACGAATGATAGGTTTTGCTACTTACTTAACCCCTTATTCTCTTCTTTTAACTCCCTATTCTCTTCCTTTAACCCCTTACTCTCTTCTTTCTCTCGGGCTAACTTTAGAGTAGATCTTAAGGTCTTTGTTAGCCTTAGCTTCTGTAGATCTGTAGATTTGTAGAATATTTAAAGAAACCTGCTTTTTCGTTTACAAACATATTTTGAGATTGTTCGGAATCATTCCGAACAAATAAATAAAACAAAATAAATAAATAAACAAAATAAATGTATTTTCCTATGATGCGTGACTTTATGGACACCCTGTATATCACATTATATCTTTGTTCATTTAACAGGAATTGAACCTATGTAATGACATTATGAAAATTTTAATCGGCTAGAAAACTAAGTCGTTTACCAAATTACGTTGTCACACACACACACACACATATATATATATATATATATATATGACTAAACACACCTTTATTATATATCAATACTCGACATATAATAAAACTAAATAATATTAACCCCTTCGGTACCAACGATAAATAATAATAGATTTTTTTTACACTTTTATATTGTACTAAAATGTCTTGAGACACATTAAGGCTCTGGACGAGGTACTGGAGGAGGTACCTCGCACATAAAACATGTGTAGCTGTCCAGGAATGTGGACTTTAGGGCACCACACTAACAAAATCTAAATACAGTTTTATTCATAATTTTTTTTACTCTCCAGAAATCGCCCAATTGTACCGAAGTGGTTAATGAAAGCAAAATTCTTCATAGTTTTTTTATATCTAATGGCTATTAGTTATTACATTTATTTTTTTCTTTGCGCAATTAAACTTTATAAGAAAATACAAAAAATTAGTGTAGCGTTAAGCCATTCATTTTCTTTTTCATTGCCAAGCCTAATTCCCTCTTATAAAAGGAGGAAGGCGATCATGAATCCACAGTTCGCTTTTGACTTTGGTTTCTTATCATTTGGTTCGCTTCACAAACCTTTTACAACCATGATTGCTCAGGTACACTACTCAACTTACTTAAACCTGATTCACGCAAAGAAACTTATCATTATTTTTCGTAGAAATTCATGAACGATATCATTCTTGGACCTCTTTTTCATTGCGCTTTCTTAGTTTCTACTTTTGTTATTACGTGGAAGGCAGGAAAGTGAAATAGAGTTTAGTCAACTCAGTAATTAGTTCAAAGCATGAATCATAAAATGAAAATAATTAATGATTTTTGTTTCGTTGATTATTATTATTATTATTATTATTATTATTATTATTATTATTATTATTATCTTGCAATATTTTATTTTTATTGAAATTTTGTTTGAATGTTTCAGGTTATATTAGTCGTTAAAGAGGATAGAACAGAATGAAATTAAATCACAAACTTCGATAAATAAATTTCATAGTAAATAATTCCATACAAAAAATAGGAATAGTTTCGTTTTAGGAATACATTCGGTCGTTGTTGAGAAAAAACGTGTAAAGTTTGTGAAGTTTTAATCAAAGTTATTGTACGCATTTCGTTGCAGGTCGTTCTTTTCGTTCTCGTTGGAGTAGTTGTGGCGTCACCAGTTCCTACGGGTTATGGGGCACCTCACCACAGCCACGGCGTAAGTTCAAACTACCTTGCAATTTAATTGTAAATACAGTATAACTAAAAGCTCGTTACTTTTTCTTTTTTGTGTTCATATTCACAGTTCCAGATTCGATGAATAGCTTGAACCATTGCAAACATACGAAATATTCTGCACTTTGATTATGAAGATTTTTTCATATTATGATGTTAAATTTTTCTAATAATACTCCATTTAGGGCCCTATACCTTACAATTTTGAGTACGGCGTTCACGATCCATACCACGGTACCAACTTCGGCCACGCTGAGAGTGGGGACGGTTACAATGCTAAAGGACAATATTACGTGCACTTGCCCGACGGACGCGTCCAAAAGGTCAGCTACTTCACGGACGAATGGGGATACCATCCTACGGTTACGTACGAAGGAAAGGCTCACTTCCCCGTCCATGGCAAAGGGCATCACGGACATGGTGGAGGATACCATTAACGATTTTTGATAAATACTTGATGCTTTTTAATCCATTTACTACAATATCGCAACTATATATATATATATATATATATAAGTGAAGTGCATACATTCAAAGAATTTAATGATTTGTTTGATAACTCTTGTGGAAATGTATTTTCTTTAACCAAAACATTTCTCAAAATGGATTTTATAATTTGTTTTTTCCGTTTTTCGTGACTTATTTTGTTGTATTTTAATAATTAATGTAAGTTACCCCTTTGAATTTCCTCTTTAACCTTTTACTGAATTGCTTTTACTAAATGTATGTTGGCAGCGCTGCTGGAAATAAATTCAACGAAATTTTTTAATCACGGAATTTCAGCAGAAATATCATTTGATGAGATTAGGGTTGAAGATAGCGGAGCAGTAAATTCTCATCATTTTCGCTTCCAGCAAAAATAATTTCAGATTGATTTTGGGGCGATTTTAAATTATATACAGTATTTACTACGCCGCTGTAACATTAAAATAGAAACCAACAACATGCTTCTCCTGCAGAAGTTCCACATATTTTACGTTTTACGAAATCTTCACCATTTTCGCTTCCAGCAAAAATAACTTCAAAAGTATATTTTTGGGGAGAATTCCACATTAGGTATCTATTAACCGGTTGTAAAATTAAATACAGACCGAGGGTTTGCCGAGCGACGTGAGTCCCCTCTAGTCACATAAATAATCGTTCGCGTTCTTTAAATAAGCTTAACTCTGTAACAGAATAGTTTTTATTGTAAAGATATTAAATCAGTAAAAGGTATATATAAAAAGAATTTCCCAAACTTTCCCTAAACGTGAATAAAACCAATTTCGTTTATTTTTAGTAAGAAACGAAATAGATGTTGGATTAATTGATAAAGAAAAGAGATGAGATTTCCTCGAGTAATCCTTGACAAGAACAATCGAAGGACCAGTTAAATTATATCTCTAAGAGGATTTGCAGAGCTGCTGCAATATTTCTATACAAACATAATCTATTACAGCTGTACCAAATTCCTCTCGTTCTTCCTTAGATAATGTACTGCACACTTGCATGGAAAAACTGTTCGGGCAATCCTTAAAGGATTAAACAATGTTTATTATTAAAAACGATGAAAAAGAATATCAGCTGATGTAGTTTTATATGCTCATACGAATGCAGTTTTTAAAGAGTTAAAATCATTAAAGATCAAAGATGTCAAAAATGGCATAGTTCATAGTAATTTATTTACAAATATTTACAGAAAATTATTAAATTAAAGTAAAAAAAAAAACCAAAAGGAAAAGATATGAACGCGTGCAAAAGTGCAAAAATTGAATAAAAAGGAGAAAACGTGTAAGCACATTTCGCACATTTGACGTCGTCTCTTTTAGGAAAACTTAAGTCTATTTTAAACCAATTATTATTACTTTGTTTACATTTGTTGAACCCAACCAAAGGCCGTCTCCATTCAGTCTGAAGAAAGGGCAGGGAGAACAGTGACAGGCCCGCTGTCTTTAATTTATTGGCTCAACAAAGGCTACCACCCGATAGTCTTATTTTTGTAAGTGGGACGAAGGACTTAAATGAATCAACCAATCAACCAACCTTTGTTGGTTACGTGGTTACGTCATTGTTCGAGAAGTTTAAGCTAAATTTTAAAATTTGAACAAGTATTTATCGAAGAGAGCATCTCCTGGCTCGATCGGTTGGGGCGGGCGATGCCCGGCAGTGGTGCCTAGAGGTGGGCGTTTGTCTTTTCTGTATTTGTACGTCACGACGAAGCGGCGTGCTGGCCATCCCTCTTTAATTGACTGTGAATAAGGTAACCCTGGTAACAAATGTAAACTTGCTAGTGGACATATTAAAAAAAAATTCTGGTCTCTTCAACATTTTTTATATATATAATATTGAGACCATGTTAGCTTAATGTTTGATTTACTTGACCAGGTAATGTTGTTGACAATAAGTGCTTAAATGAATACGCTTTAGAGATGCTGCCTTATTTAGCGACAACTTTAGGCATGTTGCTCTTGGAAATAAAAAGTATTACTACTGTATCACCAAACAATTTGTATACGATTTAATATACGAGTATAAACATATGTAACCATGTTTTGCATAAAGTCCTCATCACTATTAATTAATAAAACGTTTTCGACATATTTCAACTCGTCAAACATTGACACATTATTTTCAGTTGTTCTGGACTTATATAAATATGCCCAGTATAAAAATTCAGTCTGAAAGAGTTTTAGCAATTTTGGTGCAAACAGGGCACATAGGGTATAAAGATTAGTACATAAGGTAGGAAATAAGAGGAGAGTGTTAGATTCTTGTTGGTAGAAGTGCTGTAACGAAAAGTGTCGTAGAATAAGGAGAACTATCCCCACATCCCCAGTATATCCTACATGAAATTTGAACAGTATGATTAGGAATAATTAACACTTGTTTTCCGCAATGAGTGGTGAAAATGGTGCCATACGCCTCAACAGTATTCAAATCTGGGTTTATCAAAGATCAAAGAACTTCTAACGCGTTTACTCACTTCCACTGAGTAATGTAATGTGAGGTATGATACGTCGCACAGTCTTCTCGCAACACACTCGTATTAAAGTGGAGTTTTCCTTCATAAAACAACGGAATAAGATGGTTCTCAAGGATGAAGACGTATCTCCTGAAATTCAAACGTTCCTCGACGAACATCCAAATCTGTCTTTGAGTCGTATGTTCCAGCATTTTGTACATGCTCATTTTATTCGTGTGTGGTTCCATGTAATGTTAGTCTGTAATCAATAATACATTAGTTCGTAATACTTACAATAATACCACCATAATGATGATGCATCATACAATAACAACAACAAATTTCCTGAGAGTTTGATACGAGTAATTACTGAGAAATACAGTCGTATACAAAGCCAAGATAATGAGAAATATCAATGTTTACAAAGATTACGCCACACACACACATATATATATATATATATATATATATATATATATATATATATATATATATATATAATGCAAACCCAAAAGGAAAACGAAAAAATTATTCCAAGGTTCTTAGTGTATTCAGCAGTACACCTCGTCAGGGAATTCCGTATTTATCCCATATATCATATATATTTATATGAATTCAAATTATAATATTTGCTATATAAGTATATTGCAAGCATTTGAGGAATATACTGGACTAATGCGTGCAGAAGAACCTGTCTGCTCTTGGGAACAGTTGAGTGAATACTATAAAATACTGTACTCAAGTTTCATACACAATATTTACTGTAGGAAAACTTAAAAAAAATAAAGCAATACTAAAGCATAAATTAATAAAATACATTACAGTATTTTCACAAATTTCTTACATTATGTATGTTTATGGTATCAAATTAAAGGGTTATTGCAATAATATGGTTGCGTTAACCATTTCACTTGGTTGGTAGATATTTAAATATGGACTTGGTTGTTTTAACAAACATGAGTCCTTTATTCGGAGCGTCCGCTATTCTGAATAGTGCTCAAGCGCTTTCGTACTAATGTAGTTAAACTTTTGAATATTAATGTATGATAGTATTTTCATATAACAATATTGTGAAAAATATCATAGTTAAAAATAGCCTTACCAATAATTCAGGCATTATCTATAAAATTGGTTGTAAACAATGTGATTCCTTTTACATTGGTCAGACGGGAAAGGATTTGCACACGCGTGTAAAACAGCATCAATATTCCGTTAGAAGGGGACAGTCGTCCAGTGCCCTTTTTGTCCATTTGTCAGAGTTATCCCACTGTACTGATTGGAATAATGTTTCAGTTTTGTTTCACTCTAGCAACATTGTTAATAGAAATATTCTTGAATCTGCTATTATTCAACTTACAAATAATTTTAACATGAGCCAAGGTCTTTTTCCACTTGATCCTGTTGTTTTGAATTCGTTCAGAACGGATTTAAACAAGAAAGGCAGAGTGCTAAAACTTTGGTAGGTTTCCCTCATAAATTTGTATGTTCCTCTTACAATTTTTATCTTTCAATTTATTTTTATTTTTTATTTTTTGTGACCTATATATAATTCAGGCATTATGTATAAAATTGGTTGTAAACAATCCACTTGATCCTGTTGTTTTGAATTCGTTCAGAACGGATTTAGACAAGAAG
The DNA here is from genome assembly GCA_023014485.1 of Bathynomus jamesi. Lineage (NCBI taxonomy): Eukaryota > Metazoa > Arthropoda > Malacostraca > Isopoda > Cirolanidae > Bathynomus > Bathynomus jamesi. The sequence continues at coordinate 760,656 of JAJOZX010001577.1, read as the reverse complement.
TGCAAAGTACTAAAATTGGTAGTTTTCCTTATAAATTTGTATGCTCCTCCCACAATTTTTATTTCTATATATTATATATATATATATATATATATATATATATATATATATATATATATATATATATATATATATATATATATATATATATATATATATATATATATATATATACACACACTGTGTATGTATATATATATATATTTTTTTTTTTGTGACCTATATGTAGTCTCGAACTCTTTATTTACTTCAGTGTTCCTGAGGATGTCATTAGACGAAAGCGCTTGAGCACCATTCTGCGTTTCCTTTCCTTCGTGGTTCTTTTCATCATAAATATTTTTCACGTGTTATTTTCATGAAACAATTTTCATATATATATATATATATATATATATATATATATATATATACTAATAAAACAGTGAAAATGATAAATTATTAAGCTTCTTTATTTCATTTCTATTTTCATTATCATGACAATGGTGTTAAAGGTTACTTCAAACCACCCCTTTTGGCAGATCCATCTCTGTTTGACGACATGACCTTTTAAAAGACAAAATTTTTGATTGACGAACCAAATTCTCGAATTGTCAAGAAAATGTTAAAGTAATCTTAAAAGTTTTGAGATTTTTGCTTTTTGGGTTTCAAATGACCTTTTTCCACGTTTAATTTATCATTTTCACATTAGAATCAATGTTATTGACGTTTTGTCTCAAAAGCACGTGTTTTGTATTTAATAACCATATTACAACCAATGATAGTAATATAACTAAAATATTCAGCTTTCTGTGACATTTGGCACTCAATTCAGTGCCTTACAGAGCCGTGAACTTTAAAAACTGATATACATATACGTATTGGAACTTACGCGGTAAGCCTCGAGGCCAGTGATGGCAAATCTTTTCAATGTGCGTGCCAAAAATCAAACTTACCTTTAGGTGACGTGCCGTTGACCATCTTCCCCATTGGGATGGTTGCTTTTGCATTGTTTTCCACGATAAAAAGTCCTGCCCCTTCATACCTATTTAGGTATGATTAAGCGCGACGTATGCCAAACTGATTTCCTCACTCAAGCGGTTTCTTACATTCGACTTCATGTAATAGTTATTCTTATGTGTGAATTAAGCCATATATTATCCACAAAATGGCTAACAAATGTTTGAGTGAAGGAAAACCGTTTGGTAAAGATTTCCACACATCATCCAAAACGACAACTGCAGATGCGGGCAATATATTCTAAACTCAATCTTAGGTTCTTTATATTCCTAGCTTGAATAAGATCATTGGCTCTTTAAATTGTGAATTTACATAATTCTCTTAATACTGTATGGTAGAGTCACTTCACCAAAATATACTTCCATGCAAAAGTATCATTGTAGTCACCCTCGAAAAAGGATATTTATATACTCCGTTTTAAATGTTTTAATTGCATATGATCATTGGAATAATGCAACACGATGAAAGATATGATTGAATTTGCTTACTTACATCATCATATGTTCTCAGTCAAACTTTGGTTGTTAAAGATCATCAGATTCAAATGATAAAGCAGAAATGTTGTGAGGAACCATATTGCTTGAACACGATTGTATATACAGGGTGTCCCGTAAGTCTGGACCCATAGGGATTTATAATATATTTTTTATTATGTTATGATTATTATTTTATTATTATTATTTTTTTATTATTTTTTCTTATGATTTTTATTTCTTCAACTATGTGTGCGACACAACGGCGGACACTTTGAACAGATTATGTAATAAATTTTTGGACTATTTTGAAATTTTATTATTTTTCCCTATGGGTCCAGACTTACAGGACACCCTGTATATACTGGCTGGTGTATACTGAATGACCATTTGATATGTGCAGTTTTTGGGATAAAGCAGACTTCGTATCTATGCTAATACACTTAAAATAATCGTGCCACTTCTTCCTTCGAAAATAATAATAATAATTATAATAATAATAATAATAATAATAATAATAATAATCATAATAATAATAAGTGCAGGAAAAAATGGTTGCCTTTTACGTCACATTATTTATTTGTTTATTTAATAGGAAGTGAATCTATGTAATGACATTATGGAAATTTTTATTGGATGCAACACTAAGGCGTCTACGAAATTACGTTCTCACACGTAGATATATTGAGACACACACATACACACACACACACACACACACACACACACATATATATATATATATATATATATTAGGGTGACAACTTCTTATAGGGATAAAATTTGAAATTCAAAAAGATTTGTCGGCCATTTGTCCAATGCTGCCACCCTATGAGGAAACACCGTAGACGAAATCTCATGGAATTCGGAAAGCATTTAGGGGTGCCTCGAGTCACATGAATGAAACTGTCGCGCGGAAGAAATTTCAAGAATTAACGAGTTTCGACAACGCTTCAAAAACAAAAATGTTTCGAGAATGCAAGTGTATTATATAATTTAATAGAATTGTTTCCTTTATTTCATACTATAGATTTTGCAAATCGATTAATTTATTTCATTAAATTAAAATTTTCATAAATAAATCGTTAAATAATATGATGTGTATCAATCTTTGGATGATCAGCTTTTGGTGCTTCAAGTTCATTTTGCATACTCTTATACCTTGCATGTCGCCATCACATCCTAGAACTTGTCGTTGAGAAGGCGTACATGGAATGCATGGGACCATCATCTGGTCCAGATATCCTCCTATTCTCCCGCTTCAAAGAGACGTGGAATACAATTTGCCAAGATAAGTACAAGACCCTGTCAGACCTTCCATCGAGTCTGAATGAGAATCGAGAAGAACTGATCGCTTGCTGGAATCTATATCTGACAAAACATCAGCCGAGGGATGATTACCGTGAATTCTTGGAGTTGTCGATTACAATCCTTGGAGGTAATTTACCTAACTTTAGGTTTCGGCGACCTGGAGCACTTCACCGAGCACGTTGGATGGCAAAAGTAATTTATTCATTAAAAATCCTGCTGCTTTCCCATCAGTTCAGACTTACAACTCGTGAAATGTCTGGCTCAAAACGATTTGTTTTTTGCCCTGGAGTTATATGTCAGCGCGTGGTTCACGGCCAGCAGTCCTTCATCTGCTCCCGCGAACGATTTGAAGCTTCTTCAAGACCTAGCAAAGTACCACGATGAAAAGATCTCAGCATCCTGCCTTGGTGTCCTCGGTCGTCACTTATGATACCTCAGCGAGTACTTGATTGGTCTCGCACTCTTTGATAAAGGTATCAATGCAACGACGAAAAAGAATATCGCTCGATCAATCCTCGAAAAAGAAGCTGCTGAAGATCCTCCAAAGCGAGCCCCAATACCTGCTGTTTCTTCCATTTCAACAAAGCAGCTCTCGGACTTTGCCTCGAAAGGATCAAAGCTTCTCTTTGAACTTCTAAAAATTAATGATGGTTTCTTGTCCAAGGAACCAGAGACCTGGCCGGACGACGAAGATTTCAAGACTGGTTTGACTATAGTTGAAGGACTAAAAGTCGTCAATGACATGGCAGAGAGGGGAATTGCCTTGATCCAGGCCTTCAATACAAAGATTACGAAGAATGAAGAACAGCGCCAACATCTCTTGCAGGTTGTTGAGGATCATAGGAAGTCTCAGCCTGGTACATTGAAAAAGGGGTATGGCTTGAGGAAAAGCAAGAATTAATGGGTCGTCTACAATTGATTGAAAGACACCCTGGAATATATTTAGTAAATATATTATTTACTTATTACGATTGGAGTACGCCTGCACTTAAACCTTATGAACTAAAACTAACGTTTATTTACATTAATTAAAAAAAATATTAATTTATTTTTACTAGGTAATGAATAATTAATTTTTGTTATAAGGAGAATTATTTACCTCACTTGAGACACCCTTAAATATTATCTGAATGACCTAATATTTACAGTACATTGTTTTCTCATGTAGTAGCAGCATTGAACAAATGGCCAATAAAAAACTCCAACTTTCGATTTTTATTGTCACCCTAATATATATATATATATATAAATAAAAATTATTATATATATATATATATATATATATATATATATATATATATATATATATATATATATAAATATGACTTAATATGAAACATTAAGTAATATATAAGAAAACTAAATAATATTAACCCACTCGGTACCAACGATAATAATAGATTTTTTCTTTGCACTTTTATATTGTATAAAATGTCTTGAGACACACTGAGGCGCTGGAGGAGGTGGTACCTGTTGGAGGTACCTAGAACATAAAACCTGCGTAGTTATCCAGGAATGAGGACTTTAGGCCTCCAAACACAAAAATCTAAATACATATTTTTTTTACCCAGCAGAAATAGCCCAAATGTACCGAAGGGGTTAAATACAAGCAAAATTCTTAATAGTTTTTATGTCTAATGGCTATTAATTATTACATTTAGTTTTGTTTGCACGATTTAGTTGTATAAGAAAACATAAGAAATTAGTGTAACGTGACACCATTCATTTTGCTCTTTATTACCAAGCCGAATTGCCTCTTATAAAAGGAGGAAAGAGACCATGGAGCCACAGTTCGCTTTTGACTTCGGTTTCTTATCGTTTGGTTCGCTTCACAAACCTTTTTCAATCATGATTGCTCAGGTACGCCGTTCAATTTACTTCATCCTGATTCAAGCAAAAACTTTCCATCATTTTCGTAGAAATTCATGGACGATATCATTCTTGTATTTTTTTTCATTTCGCTTTCTTGGGTTCTACTGTTTTATATAACGTGGAAGGCGGGAAAACGAAATAGATTTTAGTCAACTCAGTAATTAGTTCAAAGCATTACATCATAAAACAGAAATAATTAAGGATACTTTGTTTCGTTTATTATTATTATTATTATTATTATTATTATTATATAGGAATATTTTAGTTTTATTGATATTTTTTGTGAATATTTCAGGTTATATTAGTCGTTAAAGAGGATAGAACAGAATGAAATTAAATCTCAAACTTTGATAAATAAATTTCATAGTAAATAATTTCATACAAAAAATAGGAATAGTTTTCGTTTTAGGAATACATTCGGTCGTTGTTCAGCAAAACGTGTGAAGTTTGTGAAGTTTTAATCAAAGTTATTGTACCCATTTCGTTGCAGGTCGTTCTTTTCGTTCTCGTTGGAGTTGTTTTGGCGTCACCAGTTCCTGATGGGTATGGGGCACCTCACCACAGCCACGGCGTAAGTTGAGACTACCTTGCAATTATTGATAACTCGTGTCGCTCCTAGTTCCTAGTTTAGGTTTTAAATTTATAAATACGAAGGAATCTCAGTTGTGAACACAAAGATGGCGTAAGTTGGGGAAGAGTAAGAAGGAAAATTAGAAAAGGTTCAAAGATAATCAAAGCCAAAATAATAAAGACACTGGGAAAATGGTCAAATTGTATATACACAATATAACTAAACGAAATGTTCTGCAATTTGATTATAAAGATTTTATCAATATTATGATGCTACTTTTTTCTAACTAACACTCCACTTAGGGTCCTATACCTTACAAATTCGAGTACGGCATTCACGATCCACACCACGGTACCAACTTCGGCCACGCTGAGAGTGGGGACGGTTACAATGCTAAAGGACAATATTACGTGCACTTGCCCGACGGACGCGTCCAGAAGGTCAGCTACTTCACGGACAAATGGGGATACCATCCTACGGTTACGTATGAAGGAAAGGCTCACTTCCCCGTCCATGGCAAAGGGCATCACGGACATGGTGGAGGATACCATTAACGATTTTTGATAAATACTTGATGCTTTTTAATCCATTTACTACAATACAGAAGAGTTTATCGCAAATATATACAAATATATATATATATATATATAACGTAAAGAACGACGCTTGTATAGGAGATATTCCGCGCAAGACGAGAAAGAGAAAACAACAAATGAAAAAATGAAGTACCACCTGGGAATCGAACCCGGGATCTTCCGATTGCCGGTCAGACGCGATAACCACTACACCATGGACTCCACTCTTCCAAATGCCGTAATTCCTCTACATACTCGCAGAAACCAATGCCCCAAGGGGGCACCTCCCGCTTGCCGTAACATTATATACATTCAACTGCAAAGAACACGCAGTATAAATAACGTAAAGAACGACGCTTGTATAGGAGATATTCCGCGCAAGACGAGAAAGAAAACAACAAATGAAAAAATGAAGTACCACCTGGGAATCGAACCCGGGATCTTCCGATTGCCGGTCAGACGCGATAACCACTACACCATGGACTCCACGGCATTTGGAAGAGTGGAGTCCATGGTGTAGTGGTTATCGCGTCTGACCGGCAATCGGAAGATCCCGGGTTCGATTCCCAGGTGGTACTTCATTTTTTCATTTGTTGTTTTCTCTTTCTCGTCTTGCGCGGAATATCTCCTATACAAGCGTCGTTCTTTACGTTATTTATACTGCGTGTTCTTTGCAGTTGAATGTATATAATGTTATGGCAAGCGGGAGGTGCCCCCTTGGGGCATTGGTTTCTGCGAGTATGTAGAGGAATTACGGCATTTGGAAGAGTGGAGTCCATGGTGTAGTGGTTATCGCGTCTGACCGGCAATCGGAAGATCCCGGGTTCGATTCCCAGGTGGTACTTCATTTTTTCATTTGTTGTTTTCTCTTTCTCGTCTTGCGCGGAATATCTCCTATACAAGCGTCGTTCTTTACGTTATTTATACTGCGTGTTCTTTGCAGTTGAATGTATATATATATATATATATATATCGTAAAGAACGACGCTTGTATAGGAGATATTCCGCGCAAGACGAGAAAGAGAAAACAACAAATGAAAAAATGAAGTACCACCTGGGAATCGAACCCGGGATCTTCCGATTGCCGGTCAGACGCGATAACCACTACACCATGGACTTCACTCTTCCAAATGTCGTAATTCCAGGTGGTACTTCATTTTTTCATTTGTTGTTTTCTCTTTCTCGTCTTGCGCGGAATATCTCCTATACAAGCGTCGTTCTTTACGTTATTTATACTGCGTGTTCTTTGCAGTTGAATGTATATATATATATATAATATATATATATATATATATATATATATATATATATAATATATATAATATATATATAATTGTGAAGTGCACACATTCAAATTATTTAATGATTTGTTTTTGTTTGATAACTCTTGTGGAAATGTATTTTCTTTAACCAAAACATTTCTCAAAATGGATTTATAATTTGTGTTTTCCGTTTTTCGTGACTTATTTTGTTGTATTTTAATAATTAATGTAATTTACCCCTTTAAATGCCTTTTAACCTTTTAGTAAATTCATGAAAATAAAATAAATATTTTAAATTGAATAAAAAGCTCTAATTTATTGTTTTGGATGGACGCTGTTCCGCTTGAAAAATCTATTGGACAGGATTGTCCGTTAGCAGCGCTGCGGAAATAAATTCAACGAAACTTTTTAATCATGGAATTTCACCAGAAATATTATTCATAAGATTAGGGTTGAAGATACAGAAGTAAATTGTCATTATTTTCGCCTCCAGCAAAAATAATTTCAAAGATTGATTTTGGGGCGATTTCAAATTAGGTATTTTCTACGCCGCTGTATATCTCTAGACGTCAGTAAAACCAATTCCATGATTTTTACTAAGAAACGAAATAAATGTTATATCAATTGATAAAGAAAAGCGATGAGGTTTCCTTGAGTAATCCTTGACAAGAACTTACAACCGAAGGACCAGTTGAATTATATCTCTAAAAGGATTTCCATAACTGCTGCAATATTTCTATAAAGGGATACAGTAATTTGTTGCAGCTGTACCAAACTCTCTTTCTTGCTTAGATGATGTACTGCACGCTTGCATGGGAAAACTGTACTGACAAGGACTCAAACAGTGTTTATTATTATAAACGAACGATAGGAATATCACCTGTTGCAGATTTATAAGCTCATACGAATGTAATCTTTAAAGAATTAAAATCAGTGAAGATCAAAGATGTCAAAAATGGCATAGTTCATAATAATTTATTTATTCACAAATATATACAGAAATTTATTAAATTTACTTTATTTTCGCAAATAATTTAAACTCAAGACATTCGCTCCTACATCTGGCTACGCAAGTTCTTCCTCAGTTGAGGTTAACTTCATCCCAAAAATCACCTATTTTTGGAATTGCTTTAATCCTTTTTCGAGATGGCAAAAGTCGTGTGACCTAGGGGACCTTCAATTTTACGTGGGATGCGAACCTCGGATGACTACTTTATCTGAACGTGGAAGACACTCACCCATTCAACTACTAAACAAACTCAACGTCGCTTAACTTCGCTGCTCTAACGAGAAGCGGTGGTACTACGTGGCCACGACATAGCCCTTGATATTTACAACTAAAATTCTTAGAGGTAAGAAATGTACTTCTTAAATAATTTTAAATATTTGATCTAAACATTTAAAATTATTTCAGAAGTATATTTCCTACCTCTACGAATTCGTCCCAGTTATTTGAGAGAGAGAGAGAGAGAGAGAGAGAGAGAGAGAGAGAGAGAGAGAGAGAGAGAGAGAGAGAGAGAGAGAGAGAGAGAGAGAGAGAGGAAAATTTGGTATTTTCAATATCAGAACAGGGAAAAATTTCTGAATTCTTTATATTTTTTTGTTAAAAAATTCTGAACAATTCTCGCGTGTCAAAAAGATAATTTTTTTTTCTAATGTTATTTTCATCGGTAACCAACGTGATTAATTAATTACATCGTGAGTGACGTGAGTTTTTTGGTTTTCGTATTACCAAATATTTAGTGAGCGAAATTCAGAAAAATTTAGAAAGTACAACATCGATAAATTATGGCAAATACGTAACTTTAAACAAATAATAATAATAGATGTAAATGAGTGAAAATAGACAGCTATTAGAGAGTATGCGCGTGTCGCTGTGAAATTTGGAGCATTGTCTTTTCGCTTTATGGCCATAAGTTATACCGGGGTACGTCGTGCAACGTCGGAACACCGCTTTCTATAAGATCAGCGAGGGTAGCTGGTGTTACATTTGTTCAGCAGTTGGGTGGGTGATTGTCCACCGCGTTTCAGATGATGTAGCGACCCGTGGCCCGGATCTCACGTAAATCTGTAGGTAGGTCCCCTCCGCCATAAGACCTTGAACGTTACGAAGGAAATTAAACAACCCCAATTATTATTATTATTATTATTATTATTATTATTATTATTATATTATAAGTTAGCGTTATGCCTGGTGGCCCCGCCTTCCTGCACATAAAAAAATCTTTCAGGTATTTACTTTTACAGTGATCTCATTAGGCCTACCTGTTCTTCATAATTTTCCGCTACATTATTATTTATAGAATTCGGGCTAGGATTAAATACTTTCTGCTCAAAATATAGTAATTGAGAATAATTGCAAACAATTAATTTAATTAAAAATAAAGTACAAATTCATTATTGGGTCATTAAATTTTAAAATATAGAAATTTTTTAATAATTCTTCAAAATTATTTACATCAAAACAATGAGAAAATAAATGCAAAAAACTTCACTTTTTTACGTGAAGGTCAAAATATGAGAATTCCATGTGTTAAAAGAGAAATTGACCATACGTATTTCAAACTAAGAAATTGTCTACGCGTCCTTAAATCGCATGTGTCGTGTGAACTACTTGTGGCGCTGTTTGAAACTGCAGATTATAAATGCGACGTGGAGACTAGACGCACTGAACAACGACTTAACAGAAAGCTATCCTATTTATGTGATGAAAGTGCTTGGTCAAAGTGTGCGGTGGAAGGTTCCGTTTTAAATTTATCGACATATGTCTTGTCCAAATCCGAAAAGGAAGTTCTTAATTTAGGGCTGTCGTTTGCGCTTAAACCCGATAAAAACATTGTTTTAGATTTTGTGTCTTCCGTAGTTAATTCCAGGGTGGATATTCCGTGTTTAAATGGTTTGATTCTGAGCAAGTTTCTGGAACATTTCAACTCATTGGACTCTATTCCCAAAAGATTCCGGTTAGCTTTAGACAAGCTCAGGAAGAATGAAGCAATATTTGTCACTAAAGCGGACAAAAGTAACACTGGGTTATTTGGACAAGTGTGATTATAAACAAAAAATGGAAGCGTTACTTAGTGATGAATTCACCTACACCAAAGTGAGATCGTCCCCCCTAAAGCGTCTTTCTGCCGAATTCAACAAAACCATCAGGAACTTATTAAAAGATGTCCCGGCGATTGATCCTAAAAGATTTCTACAGATTAACCCCAAACTCCCCCACATTTACGGCCTACCCAAAACCCATAAGATTAATATACCACTCCGTCCCATTATTTCACACAGGGGTTCCTTTAGTTACAGGTTATCTAAATTTCTTGCAGATAAATTATCCCCATTAGTTGGTAAATTTTCAGGCTCGCACATCACTAATTCCTGTGACTTTATTAACAAAGTTATGTCCTTAGATTTAAAACGGGGAAGAATGATAAGTTTTGATGTTGAGTCCTTGTTTACGAAAGTTCCCATTGATGATGTACTTAGTTTTTTAGATAGAAAATTGCCAACATGTAACGTAGAACTAGGCATGCCCACATCTGTATTTTTAGAACTGATAAAACTCTGTGTCACCAATAATGCCTTCTCCTTCGGTGAAGAATTTTATTTGCAACGTTTTGGTATGGAATGGGGTCCCCTTTATCCCCAATACTGAGTACATTATATATGGAGTATTATGAGTCGGAATTGTTGCAAACAATATGTCCCAGGAATCTAATTTGGTTTCGTTATGTAGATGATATTTTCTCATTTTGGCCTGACCACTGGAACAACTTTGACACTTTCTTTCAGTCATTAAATAATCTTGTTCCCTCTATTAAATTTAAATATGAATGGGAGAACGACAAACAATTACCTTTTCTAGATGTTTTGGTCATTAACGAAAGCGGAAAGCCCAATTTCACGGTCTATAGAAAACCTACTCATTGTAATTCGTACATTCATTATTTTTCATATCATGATGAAGGGGTTAAAAGCTCAATTATTTCTTCCATGTTTCTAAGAGCACTCAGGATTTGTAGCCCACATTTGCTGGATCCGGAAAATTCAAAGATTTGGAACATTTTTAAGGATTTAAAATATCCTGAGTGGTTTATCAGAAAGGCGTATTTTAAAGCCAGAAAATCTTTTTATGCCCTCGGGAACCTTCAGTTAACCAAAAACAATATGTGAGTTTGCCTTACATTGCCGGCTTAGAAAGAGTAAAACCGTTGACGAAAGAATTTAAGTTTGCTTTGGCGTTCAAATATTCGTCTACCGTGAAAAGTAAATTGGTTAGGAATAACGTTGCAAAAGAGGAACAAGCCTGTGTCTACAGCATTCCCTGTAAAAGTTGTGATTTAGTATACGTGGGAGAAACTGGAAGAAATATTGAAACCCGTATCAAAGAACACAAATATGCCTTCAGAAGTTGTAATACTAATAATGCCATTTTTTATCACGCTAGCCAAAATAATCATGCTATAGATTGGGAATCAAGTAAGGTACTTTATAAATGTAATAATTATGTCAAAAGAAAAATAATAGAATCTGTGTGTATAGAAAAAGTAGATAATTTTAATTTGTGCGAAGGTACTTATAAGTTAGACCCTTTAATGAGATTCTTGGTCAATAAATCCCTTACGGAGTCGTGGGAACGTGTTCGAACCTAAGTGTGAATTTCTTAAATGTCTCTGGATTGGAATGTTTCCTTACTCGCTTTTAGTAAATGTAATAATGGAAGTAATTAATGTGGAATAAATATATGCAGTAATTATGTCAAAACATTAGGATCTGTATGTATAGAAGAAGAAGATATTTTTAATTTGTGGAAATGTAGTTATAAGCTGACCCTGTAATAAAATGCCCTTCTGGTTTCGGGAGAACGATATCTAACCTAGGTGCGAATTTCTCAATGGTCCTCTGGATTATTTCCTAATCGCCTTTTTTCATTCGTTTTTCGGTTTATAATTTCTGTATAATAAACAACAATGTAATAACCAATGTAATATAAATTTATAATTTCTGTAATTAATAATTATGCAATATTAAATGTAATAAATTTAATTATAAATGTAATAATTATGTAAAAATAATAGAATCTGTATGTTTAGAACAGGAAGATAGTTTTAAAATTTGTTCGAATGTACTTAATGAAAATGCCCCTCCTGTCTCGAGAGAATGGAATCCAACCTAGGTGCGAATTTCTTAACGGTCGATCCCTGAACTGTTTTTCCCTCTTGTTTTGTTTCATTTGTGTTTCTGTATCCACCCGAGGAGGATGCCAGTGGGCGTCGAAACTGTCGTGGAAATAAACTCTGTCTATTAGAGTGGGTTTTTATTCTCATATAATGAGAAAATAAATTGGATGTAATTCTTTTCAGAAAAGAATGTAATTTTTTGGTAAACAAAACGTAAGCAAATCTATCTTTCGTCCCATATTAAAATCCCATAACATAAAACCCAGTAAAGAATAACAGAATGGGTTGAATCAACAGGTTTTAACACTATAGCTAGAGTCTCTAATTCTGTGAACATGTCACAGAGTTTGGTTGATTCGTTAATTATGAAGTTGATTTCAAATCTTAGTTTATCGTCAAGCGGGAACTCAAGTATTGTACTTGAGGGATGTCAAGGAATTCATGCAATTCTAGTAAAGTCAGTTGGTAATTTAAGACAATCAACAATAGTTACCAATTTAAGAATAGCCTCAATTTAGTTCTGGTAACGTTAGGATACCATTTATTTTAGCTGCACAAACGTTCCCGTAACGTATTTATAAATCTCTCAACTTACACGGTCATAAACATACATCACATTTTATATCGTGGACCAAGTAATTTGCGTTGTTATATAAAGCATGTGTCAAAATGTAATAGAGCCAAAATAAAGAAAAATCTGTTGAGTGCCACAATTTTTACGGGTGGCAAATTGGTTTGTGAATAAGTTATTAGATAAGAGTAATTAAGTAAAGTGTTTGTGCAACAATTATTCAAACATTTTAATATAGGAACAAACGGCACGAGCATTGGTCTATAAATGAATATGTTTTGTGACCTTGAAAACTGGAACAGCCCTTGATGTTTTATATTCATCAGGGTAAGTTTTTTTTTAATGCGCGCGCGCACGCACACACACACACACACACACACACACGCACACACACACACACACACACACACACATATATTATATATATATATATATGAACACCTACAGGAAAAGTAAAAAGCGATTCCAAGGCCTTTCGTAAATTCAACATCTCCTGCCGAGGTGGTGTATTGCTGAATACACGAAAGGCCTTGGAATCGCTTTTCATTTTCCACGTAGACGTACATAATTTATCCATTTTACCTGTTTAATTGTGAATTCATCCCATATATATATATATATATATATATATATATATATATATATATTATATAATATATATATATATATATATATACAGTATATATATATATATTATATATTATATTATTACATTCATGACATTACTTAATGCTAATTTTTTATTATATTCCAGAAAACAAGTGATAAACGTAACAAACCTAACCCACAATTCATTCATGAGAACTGAATAACTGCGTAATACACAGTATTTTTGTAAATTATATCAAGAATTTTCGTTTATTGTGCCAAAAATTAATAGTGTTTGCAACAATTCAATTGAACGTTGCACAAGCAATGATACGTTCATTTAGCGAACAACACAATCTCAGCTGAGCCACTTGAATCTCACTGCCAGAAATGGTGAATCGAGTAAAACAAATCTCTCCTACATCAAATCACCTTCAGTAGAGAGCATGGATGCACATATTTCATAAGAGAAAGTGCAAGTACAGAAGGGTGACAAAAGTAAATAGACACCTTCGAGTTTTTTTGTTTTGTTTTTTTTCATTGTCTTTGATTTGATAATAAAAATTATGTAACTAAAGTTGACACACGTAACCTCACTAAAAACCTCACTAATATATATATATATATATATATATATATATATATATATATATATATATATATATATATATATATATATATATATATAATATATATATAATGCAAACCCACAAGGAAAAGGAAAAATTATCCAAAGATCTTTCGTGTATTCAACACATTCCCTGATGAGGTGTACTGTTGAATACATAAAAGGCCTTGGAATCATTTCTCCGTTTCCTTATGGGTTTGTATCAGTCATTTATTTCACGTGTTTAATTGTGAAATTAATCATATATATATATATATTATATTTATATATATATATTTTTTTTTCGTGATAAATATGATGGACACAGTCCTAATATCGTTAAACTGTCTCAGACATTAACCAATATTTATTGTGATTGGTCATTGCACGCAAGGTAAAAGTTTACGCTGTGCAATAATTGTACATATTCATGAAACCTAAAAGTGCATAGTTGCACAGGCAAAAAAAAAATGGGGGGGGGGGTTAGCTATTCGTTTAAAGTTAATGATTTTTATTTTTTCTATCACTGTTTATTTACCAACGAAACCCGAGTCAGAAAAGGGATTGGTGTATCGAGCATGCTTTCCTCTTCTCTGTCATCTTGACATTGATAGAGAAATAGCACCGAACCGCAGCACAGTTTACAAGCTATAATAAACCCATGAATTCACAATAATGCTCCTCCTATAGTGAAGTTTTGCATTTGATTGTGGCGTGTTTTGCTCTTTTCTTTAGAAATATTACAATAATAATAAATACAACATCCGTCCCATCAGATACATTAACTTCACACTCGTCGAACAGATCCTTTGGCCATGAAGGGCCAAAATGTGGCATCTCATGTTTTAGTGATTGGTTTCCTCAAAGCTTAAAACGAGATTATTTTCCTCATAGTCTTCTTTAAAAGAACACCTTATGCCTAGTTTGCGTTCTTTTAAAAAGCATAATTTTGTATGAAACATTTTTCTGAAAAGTAACACGATGTATTGAAATCATTAATTGCAGTTAAAATTCTGGTAAGAAAAAAAGGACATGATATTTTGAACTAAATACTAATTTTATTATTTCATTCAAATTATATCTTATTTACAAGAGCATAAACATGAAAGCTACAACTAAAAAATACTTAAATGATCATAATAAATAACCCATCCTCTGGTTAATTTCGAGTGGTAAAATCTAAAAAAATAATATAAATAATATAAGATAATTTTTTCACGTCTCGATAGGAACTAAACTCCCGTAAAAGTGTTGGTCTTTTTGGAAAATGGAATCTTTGTTCTGCTAAATTTTACATACTGTGTATATATATGTATATAAAGTTGCGATAAATTCTTTTGTATTGTAATAAATAGAATACAATTTTCGAGTATTGACCATAAATTCGTTAATGATATCCTCCACCATGTCCGTGATGCCCTCGCCATGGCTAGGGAAATGAGCCTTTCCTTCGTACGTAACCGTAGGATGGTATCCCCATTCGTCCGTATAGTAGCTCACCTTCTGGAGGCGTCCATCGGGTAAGTGAACGTAGTACTGTCCTTTGGCGTGGTGACCATTCCTGGCCTCGGAGTGGCCGAAGTTGGTACCATGGTACGGATCATGAACGCCGTACGCGAATTCATAGTGTGCTGGAGCCTAATTGCAATTACATTAATTAATAGGTTATACTTTGTGATAATAATGAGTAATACAAAAATTTTAAACCAATACATTCATATAATACATTCCTCAAAACTGCTCACGCTGAACTTAAAATTAAATGCCTTATTTATTTTAAATCTTATTTCAACAACCTATTGCTCAAATTTATATGTAAAAAAAAAAAATTATTTTCTTCAACTTCAGTTTGAAGAAAAAATATTATTTGTGAGTTATTCAATGGCACTTTCTCTTTGTTTCATCAAAATATGAACCTAAGTTTTGCAAAGTGAATGTTGCATAGAGAGACAAAAGTAGTTGTGAAAATGGTAAAACATTAAACATTCAGTCACATGAAAGTGACACAGTGAAAAACGGTGTCTTTCAGTGTTACTAAAGTCCGTTGTCCTTCAGTAAATCGTCGTAAATGGTTGAGTAAAATCTTAGAAATGAACCGTTAAAATATTAAAAATACTAAAATTAATATGATCTTCTTGCGTTGCCTTTCATTTTTTCGCTTCAAAATCCAGCGTATGAGGTGATGATGGTGATGGTGATGATGGTGGTGTTTTGGAGCTGTTTAACCTCCTTCGTAACGGCAAAGATCATATAACGGAGAGGACCAACAACTTTAGGTGAGATCCGAACCACGGGTCGCTATAGTATCTGGGTGCTGAGGACGGTCACCTATCCAACTACAATCCAGACCCAATGTCGCTTAACTTTGCTGATCAAGGGGAAACGGTGGTTACGATGTAGTCCGTTTATGAGGTAGCAGGTCATAAAATTACGAGAATGAAAAGAAATATTTTGTGGCCTACCGTTTACTCTCTGAGGCACTGTTGGTTGGTGCCATTATGCACTGCAAAATTACTCATTTATATATAAATTTATCACTTGTTGTACAAATATTGGTACACTCACATAATGGTGTTGGCCGTATCCTCCGTGATGCCCTCCATGGTGGCCTCCATGGTGGCCTCCATGGTGGCCTCCATGGTGGTCACCGAAACCAACGTGGACTGAGTGTCCTGAGTGGTGTACTGCGTGTCCTCCGTGAGCAACTGCAACGTGTCCTCCGTGATGAGCACCGTGGCCTCCGTGGCTGTGCACAGCCGAATCGGAGAGAGCCATGGCGAACGTGAGGGACAAAACGATCTGAAGGTGATTGGAATGAGTTCACTTCTATTCATTTTCCGCTGAATTAATATTCTCTCTCTCTCTCTCTCTCTCTCTCTCTCTCTCTCTCTCTCTCTATCTATCTATCTATCTATCTATCTATCTATCTATCTATCTCACTCTCTCTCTCTTTTTTCATTGAACTACATTCAAATATCTCTTAGGCTACGTGTTCTCCTCATTTTAATGGTCTTTTAACACGAGAATATCATTCGTGGTTTCTTGAACGAACCACAGCATTTAATGTCAAACCGTAAAAGACGCGAACAAATAATTCTCAAGAACGTTTTCACATTCAATCAACAAAAGAAAAAAAATGATCCGCATCTAATACGACTTTAAATCTTACTGCTTTAATCATGACGGACACAGACAGAAGACGCGATGAGAGAATGAACGAAAATGCGTCATATATCCTCCATTCCTCTCTTTTTATACTTAGTATCTGACATTGCAAGTGAGAAGGAACGCTACCATTAAACGCATGTGAGGTGCAATCATCCGTCTTAGAAGGTTGCATCTTTCATCGAGGTTAACGTAAGAGATTGAAAGTGGGAGGAACAGCGACAATTTTTTCGATTTTAATGTCATTCCAATATTGTAATTTGGCTTAATATTGATGGGTTGCAAATTGCATCATTTTACATACATACGCACACACGTACGCGCGCACATGCTTACACACACACACACAAACACACAAACACACACACACTTTCTCTCTCTCTCTCTTTCTCTCTCTACATATATACATATATAATCCTGAGTAAAAAACTATAAAAATAAGATGTTACAAAATGGATTAGATTTTACTTTTATAAAACCTTTGATTTATGTGAAACACGTGGCAAATACAATAACAAATATCAGTAAATATCAGATGAATGTACGAGGGCCATTCAATGTATTTTGCTCCGCCTTTTTTTTTCTTTCCAAGTTTCCTTGTAAGTTCCAGAAGTTTTGTACACGAGTAGTTACATACCTTTTTTACAAGTTTTTATTTTTCCACATAGTCTCCATCCTTTTCTACGGCTTTCCTCCACCTCGAAACAAGAGCCTTTATTCCTTGCTGGTAAAAAGTCCGCTGGGTTCCGCTGGAGCCACCTCTTAACCTCCTCAACAACCTTATCGTCACTCTGAAACGTTCTTCCACGAATAGCATCCTTCATTAGCCCAAACAAATGGAAGTCTGAAGGTGCCAGATCCGGGCTGTATGGAGGGTGGGGTAACACAGTCAAGCGCATTTTTGTGATGGCCTCTCTTGTTTGCAAACTGATGTGTGGTCTTGCGTTATCGTGCAAAAGAACGGCGTCTTCCAGTTTTCTCTCCGGTCGAACTCGCTTTATACGTCTCTGGAGTCTGTAGGGTAGCAATATATGCTTCTGAGTTGATTGTTTGTCCTTTCTTCATAATGTCCACCAGAATCACCCCTTTCATGTCTCAGAAGATGGTGGCCATAACTTTTCCTGCGGAGGGAGCCATTCTGAACTTTTTCTTGCGTGGGGAGTCTGCGTGATGCCACTCCATGGATTGGCGTTTTGTTTCAGGTTCAAAGTGGTGTACCCAAGTCTCATCCCCAGTCACAATTCGTGAAAGGAAGTCATCCCCTTCTGTCTCGTATCAAACCAACGACTCAGAAGCAATTTCTTTTCTTTGGGCTTCGTGATCTTCAGTCAGTTCGCGAGGAACAAACCGTGAACACACTTTTGAGTATCCCGGTTGCTGAATTATCGTATTCATACTTCCTTCACTAATTCCTAGCTCCAGTGATAGCTCCTTGTATGTAACGCGCCGATTTGATCGAATGATGCTGTTAGCACGTTGCACAGTGTGAGATGTCACAGCCGATGCCGGGCGACCGCTGCGTGGCTCATCATCGAGGCTGGCTCTCCCTCTCTCCGATGATCTCACACGTTTAGACTAGCGTCCAACTGTCCTTCGATCAACAACAACATCTCCGTAAACGTTTTGTAGACGTTTGTGAATATTTCCAACTATTTCTTCTCTGCGGTT
The DNA here is from genome assembly GCA_023014485.1 of Bathynomus jamesi. Classification (NCBI taxonomy): domain Eukaryota; kingdom Metazoa; phylum Arthropoda; class Malacostraca; order Isopoda; family Cirolanidae; genus Bathynomus; species Bathynomus jamesi. The sequence continues at coordinate 741,820 of JAJOZX010001577.1, read as the reverse complement.
AAGAACTCGATAACAGCTCTTTGTTTACGACGCACATCACTGTCAGACGCCATTTTCGAAACTGCGTTAACCATCGGTTTTATACAAGGGCGTTTAAAAGCGGTTTTATACAAAGAGGGGAGGTTCAAACTGGAAAAATCCGGTTATGTGAAGCGCAGAAAGTTCAAACTTACGGCCCAAAAGACATTTCAGCCCTATGGCCTATTATTTAGCTATGAAAAAAGGGTGGATAAATATAATGAGTGCCTCTAGTACATTGTCATTATTATAGAAAACTAGTACAGTTCCCGCCGCTTCGCTGACGTTTAGACAGGCTAAACTACAAAAAAAGAACCCAGCCGTGAAAATTTTGAGCTTCACTTTGTGTCAACATTTCTGAATCTGGTATCTCCCAAAACCTCCTCACCCCCATTCATACAAATTGGGGGCTAACCCCCTCCCCCATTACCCCCACCCCTCCCCATTACCCCACCCCTCCCCCATTACCCCCACCCCTCCCCATTACCCCACCCCCTCCCCCATTACCCCCACCCCCACCCTTCCCCCATTGCTAAACTACAGAAAAGAACACAGTCACGAAAATCTTGAGCTTCACATTGCCGCCCGTAATACAATTTCTGAATTTTTTTCTCACAATTTCTGAAAGTGTGACGGACAGACGGACAGACAGACGGACAGCTCTCTTATTATAATATAGATGTATGAAATGTGATATTGTTATTGTCATTATTGTTATCAATTGTGCGAATTGCAACAATTCACCGTGAAAACCTAACCTAAGTCCGAAGAAAGAAGTGGCTGATGATGATGATGATGGTTACTTAACTAATATGATAAACTAAGTATTAATAACTATGTTTTACCTAGTTGGAGTAGATATTTTGATGGATTAAAATGAAATGTAGCATTTACTAGTTCCTTTAGTCCAACAGAGACGGTAACTAAAAAATAAGATTTTATTTCTTAAATAGTTTGCAGTGACATTAGGCGAAATATTGCAAACTGAATTAAAGTCTTTGTAATTCAAAATGATAAATTGAGAAGAAAACCCCAAAAACGCATACGCATTTTATTAATTTTTTTTAATCAGAATTATTACACACACACACACACACACACACACACACACACACACACACACTAAAATTTTAAAAAAAATCATGTATTCTGTGGATCCGAAGTTTCTCTTGGTTACTGGCAGCAGCACTAAACGATAACTTTCGTGTTATTGGTGGCAGCATCTGTTTAAAGAACAAGCCTTTTGACGGACAGACCAAATTTCCAAAATTTCGACAAATTTTTCTCAAATAAATTTTTTTTTAACGAAACTGTTTGGACCTCTGCACAATCGAAATCGAAGAAGCACTGAAAGCGCTAACTTCACCTAATTTAACCTAACTTATCATAACCTAACCAGGTATAATGTAACTTAACCTAACCTAACCTATTTACGTGTAATCTTCATTCACGAATGAATATCAAACGTTTCACAGAGACTAAAAATTTAAGAAACTCTTCCGCCCGAATTGTTCATTCTGACGAAGGTTAAGCTCGTTGCTCCACCTTAGACCTACACCTTAACGTGGAATCCGAACCACAACCTACCACGGGGGTCGGTGGATTCGTAGTTAGCGATACTAACCACTACACCACCGAGGGTACATAACTCATTTGTATTACATAATGCAGTCTGCTCGCAATGCAATGAGCTGAGATTATGATCCGGAAAATAATGAACGTTTCTGACCTGTGATTTGTTGATCTGTGAACCTGTTGAATATTCCTACTTCGTGAAGTAGGTAACCATTTCCAATACATTGCTATGCAATGATAAAACTTTATTTCATACGTCATAAAAATTAATGGCTAAGATATTACGGCTGTTCGAAGATAAACAGACTTATAAAGAATAATTCTTAAAGTTAGAAAAAGTATAGGCCTACACAAAGATTTATACATAACTAATGCACAGTTAAAAACAATAAAGGCTTCAGCATCCTTTTCTATACTCTAAATTAGCACCAACTTCAACTCAAAATAAAATAAAATAAGGTTATCCAAAATGTTATTGACCTCAAATAAGAATCTAACTTTTACCCTAAATATCGCAAAGGAACAGTAAATGAGTAATTGGTTAAAAAAAAATTGGTTTAATTGTTAAATAAACTTTCACAAACTGAATTGTGTTGCAGGGAGTCAGCCTTCCTTCCGCATGTACCGATGTGGAAAGGAGAGGTCGCTGATGAAATGAACTTTATGGAAAAGAGTGAAACTTTTAAAAACTCAACAATTCATAAGCTGACCAACACAACAACAACAAAAATAACTGACCAACTGACCAACTGGACCAACTGGACTAACTGGACTAACAGTTACCAAGTCAAAAAAAAGCGAAGGGCTACCTAACCACTCATCTATAAGATTAGTTTTCAACTCATTAACTAACGAATTCTTACTGATTTTTTAAATTTTCAGTATTTTTGCAAAGACTTTGTTCCTTCGACAAACTTTTTTCCACAATTTTAATTTACGAAAAAGAGCGTATTTATAATTTCATAAATGAATAATTACCGTAGTTTACACAGATACACGGATTCAGCAATCTCTCTACTGTACTATATAAAAGCAAGTTGTGTGTGATTCTGTCTGTTTGTCTGTTTGTCTGTCTGTCTGTCTGTCTGTCTGTCTGTCCGTTTGTTAACTTTTGGGTTTCTAAAAAAAGAGCTGAATTTTTAAAAAAATAGGATAATATTAGAGGAAAAAAAAGGTTGAGAGACTGATTATTATTATTATTATTATTATTACTAGTACAGTTCCCGTCACTTCGCTGACGGTTAGACAGGCTAAACTACAAAAAAAGAACCCAGCCGTGAAAATTTTGAGCTTCACATTGTGTCAACATTTCTGAATCTGGTATCTACCAAACCTCCTCACCCCCATTCATACAACTTGGGGCTAACCCCCTCCCCCATTACCCCCACCCCTCCCCATTACCCCACCCCTCCCCATTACCACACCCATCCCCCATTACCCCCACCCAAACCTTCCGCCACCCAACCCTTCCCCCCACTCCCACCCTTCCCCCATTGCTAAACTACAGAAAAGAACACAGTCATGAAATCTTGAGCTTCACATTGCCGCCCGTATACAATTTCTGAATTTTTTTTTACAATTTCTGAATTTTTTCTCACAATTTTTTCTCACAATTTCTGAAAGTGTGACGGACGGACAGACAGACAGACAGACGGACGGACAGCTCTCTTATTATAGTATAGATAGATTATTATTATTATTAAGGGCGGCAATGTGAAGCTTAAGATTTTCATGACTGCGTTCTTTTCTATAGTTTTATTGACCAAATAACTGAACCGACGGTATTAGGGGGTGCCTGCGGTCCCCCAATTACTGGAGGTTTAATTATTTGGTCAATAAAACTATAGTCATGAAAATCTTAAGTTTCACAAATCTTGACATAATGTGAAGCTCAAGATTTTCATGGCTGCGTTCTTTTCCATAATTTTATTGCGGTTCTGTGACCTTCGGGCCCAGTAATTGGAGGAGGGGGTGCTGGTCACATATATATTTTTGTTCATTACTCATCAACTCTATCCACCATACGAAGTTTGATCGAAATCGGTTAAGAAACGTAAATCTAAGGAGTGATACGAGGAAAAATAAAAAAACGATTTCAATAATTAAAATTTAATACAATCAAACCACCCCAAGCTGGGCATAGCATCTAGTATATACAGGGTGTCTCAGAAGTCGTGCACCAAAGGCTTTATTCAGATTTACGAGGTTTACGAGTCGAAATGGCTTATAAGTGATTTTTAATTACAATATATGTTCGATAATGTTTGAATAATAAAATTAATAGTATGTACAATAAACCTCGTAAATCTGAATAAAGCCTATGGTGCGCGACTTCTCAGACACCCTGTATACAGAGTGTTTCAGGAGGAAAGGTCAATACTTCGGGAGGTGATAGTATCGATCATTGTGAGAAAAAAAGTTCATATGAACATGTGTCTAATTCTGAATGGTTACGGAGATAGAGCTGTTTGAATCTACAAATACAAAACATTGTTAATGGTAATCAAGAAAGAGAAACCAATTACTGTTTCTAACATTTAATGTTTAAACATTGGCATTTTGAATGGTATCAGATACAGAAATGACAAATTGGTTACAGTTTACAATACGTTTACGAAAATCCCACCGTCAACCTCAATGCACTTTGCAACTCGTGTGCGAAGATCGCGTGTTGTTCGTCTGCCTTGACGTTTCTTTATGCGGGCAGCAGCATCCAAAATGCGCGCGAGCAATTCGTCTCGTGTATCCGCCTTTCTTTTGTAAACTTGACTTTTCATCCACCCCCACGAACAATAATTATAATCTAACGGAGAGAGGTCCGGAGACCTTGGTGGCCATTGAATGGGACCACTGCGGGGGGAGGAAGAGCTGCGCGCGCATCAGATTCAAACAGCTTAATCTCCGTAACCATTCAGAATTAGACACATGTTCATATGAACTTTTTTTCTCGCAATGACCGATACTATCACCTCCCGAAGTGAGGCCGCAAGGCCTTTTGAGGTACTTCTTTTCCTTGTAACTCCTTGTAACTCCTGAAACATCCTGTATATAAGGAAATCATGATAGGAGATGTGTAGAAAATTTATGACGCAGGAATTGCAAATATTTTAACTGATTATGTTTCGTAGCAATAAGAACTCCAGTAAATGGACTACAAGGACGGTAATTCTATAAACGAATCTCTCAGATCATTTAGGAGATTGTTGTATGTATACGGTACCAATAGCTTACAAAGAAAGTTAAAAACATGAGTAGAGTTTACGGCCTCTTTATAATTTTTACTGTCAGTTGTTCAGTAGAAATTTGCCTTGATTCCCACGATCGTATGCAGGGGCGTCGATTGCTCTAAAATAGTGGGGGTGGGGGGAACACTTCGCCTTCAAATAGCTAATCAAACAATACTCTGCGTAGCTGTTGCTACAAATGCTACGTGCAATTATTAAAATGCAAATTGACTGCTAAATTCCATGATAAATATACAATGGTGTTCATGACAATAATAATAATTTTACCCCCCCCCCCCCCCCCGCAATCGACGCCCATGATCGTATGTAGTTAATAACTAAATAAATGTACGTATGAGTGGTAATTATATACAGTACATTAAAAAAGCCCTTTCAGAGTAAAATGATTACCTAAAACATTATTAGAGCAGTGGAGTCTACGTGTAAAGTTCGTATTTAAATTACTAACAGGACGTATCTTGCGTCGAAAGAGTTAGAATTAGAAATTAGAATAACCTTTATTAATAATAATAAAATAAATAAATTTTTTTTAATTTACAATGACATGAATAATTGTGAAGCTCGACTATTTATTTTATTTAATTTGGCCCTTAAGCTTTAGGCTTTACTGGGCTCTTATTAAAAATAAGCAGCTAGTTGTTATAAATTAAGAATGATAAATAAATAAATAAGTAAATAAATATTATTAATAGTTAAAACATGTATTACTATATTAAACAATATTAATGGACATTAATCCTAGATTTTTGTTAGTATGCCATTATTAATCGGGATTTCAACTTGGTTTTAAACAAATTTACATTCACAATATTTTTTATATCGGCATGCAAGTCATTCCATAGTTTCAATCCAATGAAAATGGGTAGTTTTGAGATGAAGACAATCTAAATTGAGGTATAACAAGCTTTGATCTATTTCTGGTCTGATACGAGTGGATTCTTGATGAGTTACAAAATATCTATTTACCCATTGCAAATTAATGATTTTGTTCTTACACTCGTAAATAAAAATAAAATGTGCCAGTTTGGTTATATTGTTGAGCTTTAGTAGGTTTAGCTCTTTAAATAATGCACTAGAATGATCAAGGAAATCAGCATCAGATAATAACCTTATTGCTCGTTTTTGGATGACAAAGATACCATTTAATGCGTTGTTAGCGGAGTTTCCCTAAACAAGGGTGCAGTATGTTATATAAGGAAGAACAAGAGTATGATAAAGAGTCAATAAAACCTGTTTAGGGACTACATTTCTAAGTTTAAACATTATAGCAACGCTCCTTGAAATCTTTTTCGCGATATAATTTACATGATCACTCCATTGCATTCTTATCTAGCATTACACCAAGAAATTTTGTTACAGTACACTCCTTTAGGGCGATTTCATTAACATTAAGTTCATCAAATATACATTTCTTTTATTAGTAAAATCATGAAATTTGTTTTACTGGTATTTAGGAAGAGTTTATTGGTGGTCAACCATTTCATTACACTGATGAATTCTGAATTAAATATATTCTTAGCTGTATTAACATCTTTGCAAGAAAAAGAGACAGTTGTATCATCTGCAAACATTATGAAGTTCAGTATATCAGATGAACGTGGAAGGTCATTTATATATAATAAAAACAACAGTGGACCCGAACTGAGCCCTGTGGCACACCATGTTTGACAAGCGCTTTAGTTGAGCAAACCTTATTTACTGATACAAAATTATATCTATTGGACAAATAACTTTTAAACCAATCACTGATTGCTCCTCTGAAGCCGTGACAATATAATTTATTAAGTAGAATATTATGGTCTATTACATCAAACGCCTTACTCAAATCCATAAATATTGATATCATTATTTCTTTGTTCTCCTTAGCTATATTTACATTTTCCATAAGATTTAAAGTAGCCATTTCCGTTCTTTTATTATTACGGAAGCCATATTGATTTGGAGATAATAAATTGTAGGATTCTAAATATCGCTGCATTCTACTTTTTGTACATCGTACAAGATCCTCGTACAGTTGGTGCTCATATTATGTCACTATTTACCCGTGGGGATGTGAATGAACGTTTGTGCTTGTAAGAAGCAGATAGCGCAAAGCCTCTGCATTCTAATTACTGTGACGCGCAATTAACTCCTGCATAACAATTCCATATTTTTATCATTAATTTTGACGTAATTTATGTGTAACTTTACTAATTAACTCCCCCCACCCCTCGCGTCGTTGCCATAAGTTTTCGTCAACAACTTTCATGTAACTTTTACATCTGTAACTTTCTCGTAACAAACATAACTTCAAATAAGCGATATTTTTTGAAGGAAAAATTGAAACACACAAAAAGGTAAATAAAGTATTTAATAATTATGCCGGACGTGACGTAATACTTGACAATAAATAAAAATAATGAGTGAAAACATTATATATATATATATACACAGACACACAGTATATATATATAGAAACGCGTTCTTTGAAGAAGAACCACAAGGGGAAAGTATAACGGATTTCGACTTTACGACGGATGATATTACACAAGCCATAGGGAAACTAAAAACACACTCAGCGTCAGGACCGGATAAATGGAATGCCACACTGATCAAAAACTGCAAGAATGCAATCGCTGAGCCCCTATACTGGATATGGAGACGATCATTAGACACGGGAGAAATACCGGGCATCCTGAAGAGCGCGAACATAGTCCCAATATATAAAGGAGGAGATCGATCCCAGGCCAAAAACTATAGGCCAGTGTCGCTTACATCTCATCTCACTAAAATATTTGAAAGAATAGTTAGACAGAAAATCTATGACTTTTTGGAAACTCAGAAAAAATTCAATGATAACCAACACGGGTTTCGATCGGGCAGATCATGCCTATCACAACTAATGGAACACTACAACAACATTATTGATTCACTTGAAAGTAATGAAAACTATGATGTACTATACACAGACTTTGCTAAGCGTTCGACAAGTGTGACCACGGAATCATAATACATAAACTGAAATATATGGGAATAACAGGAAAGTAGGGAAATGGATATATAATTTCCTTAGTGAGCGGAGGCAAGTCGTTACAGTACAAGGAGTATCTTCATCAGAATCAGAGGTCCTCAGCTCAGTACCACAAGGAACGGTATTAGCTCCACTACTCTTCATAATCATGCTAACTGACATAGATGAGGACGTTAACAGAGACAGCACAGTAACATCCTTTGCGGATGACACAAAGATCAGTAGAAAAATAAGAAACCCAGAAGACATAGGATCTCTACAAACCGACATAAACAAAATCTACAAGTGGACCGAAGACAACAATATGAAGTTTAACACCGAGAAATTTCAGCTATTACGGTACGGAAAAAGAGAAGACCTAAAGTGCATGGAATATTATACCCCAAATGGACAGGAAATTCAGAGAAATTCCAGAGCAAAAGATTTAGGGTTGTAATGACAGATGATGCGAAATTTGAAACACAAAATAAGATAGCAGTAAACAGAGCAAAGAGAATAACGGGTCAGATATTGAGAACTTTTAAACGAAGGGATAGGAATGTAATGATTCCTCTACTGAAAACCCTGATAATACCCAAATTAGAATACTGCTCGGTCCTAACTTCCCCATATAAAAAGAAGACATTAGACAGCTGGAGGGGATCCAAAGAAGCTTCACAGCCAAGATCAATGGGTGCAAAGAACTAATTACTGGGAAAGGTTACGAGAACTAGACCTATATTCACTGGAAAGGAGAAGAGAGAGATACACCATTATTTACACTTGGAAAATAATGGAGAAACTAGTCCCTAATCTTACTCTGAATCCCATAACTCCCCAAACAACGATGGAAAGTAGAAGCGGTAGACTGTGTCGTATTCCCAAATTGAAGGCGAGACAGGGAACATCCTTAACCCTGAAAGAAATAGTTTTGTAGTGAGAGGACCAAAACTGTTTAATCAGTTGCCCAAAGACCTAAGAAACACGAAGGGAGTTGCAGTGGAAATCTTCAAAAGAAGACTAGACGCCTGGCTCAGAACAATCCCCGATGAGCCGGGCGTACCTGGCTATGTGAGGTGGAGAGCGCAAGAATCCAACTCACTACTTCACCAGGCCAACTCGAGAGGAGGGGCGACAAGCTTGACCTTCGCGAAATGAGAAATCATCACGTGGAACCTTTGTAAGGTTGTAAGGTAAGGTAAGGTATATACGTAATCTGACTTTACAGTACACTTAATACGTTCGGCTCTATTAAACTCTTTTATACACGGTGAACCAAAAGTAGGTGGACAGTAGGTTGAATACGGTTTGTGTTATATTATATTATAACTATGGTGTTCATTATAACTATGGTGTTTGTGTTATATTATATTAAATATTATAACTAAATTTATTTAAATTTTATTTTGTATTATAGTATACAAAAAAATTAAATATGTATTCTCAAAATAAACGTTATCATTTACTGTCCACCTACATTTGGTTCACCCTATATATGGAACTAACGACACTACCTTATTATACGAGGGTCGGTACGAAAGTAATGCCTCTTATTGTATTTACAAATTGAAAAATAAGAGGAATTACTTTCGTACCGACCCTCGTAATAACTAATTATAACGTAGGCCGTTACCAACCTGCTTTAAATTAATTTTTAAAGAGCATTTATTCTTCAGTGTTACACCAGAGTTACGTTAAACTGTGTAACTGATGCGCAGTTTATACGTAAAATGTTTTAGGTATGGACTGCAAATGGGGTGCTTCGTAACACTATATCGCAAATTTTCTCTACAAAAGTAAATGAGAAAATGTCTCCTTTTGAATTCTCACTCCCAGCTTTGGGCACGGAATGAAATGAGAATCACTTTAAGTGGGATGATACCACAAACAAAATAAATGATAAGCTATCACTGACCAGGTTTATTTGCCAGTAGAGGTCCAATCCGTGTGCGAGGATTCTAAAAATCAAATTATGTCGATCTGTCACAACTTTATTTGCCTAAAATTAGCTAAAATAAGGACGGTGTTTATCCCACCCCGACAAAAAAAAAAATCTGCTTACAGCCAACACTTTAACGCGAAGATGAACAATGGCCACTAATATGAAATATAGTTAATATATGTCATTCAGGAAGTTTTTGCTAACGCCAGACGATTTTAATCAGTTTCATAAAAGATTCCTGGAGTTAATCAGTTCACGTCGAGTGAATACATCTGGTTAAAGAACGATTACAGAATCATTTCAAAATTCTTGTTTGCATCCCACAGTCTAACGTAATGATATGAGCAGCGATTTGAGATACTAGAAAGTCTGACCTATTATTTATGGATAAATGCCTTAATTTTGGTAAATACATATTCGTCCTTGAGCATAATCTGCCTCAAATATTCCAAGATGGTGTTTTACAGTTAATAATGGACAAATATACTGTCAAAAGACTGTACCAGATATTACACCTCTAAAACCAGCAATCAATGGAAGGGACAAAAGAGCTTAGGGTTGTCCCTGCGTGAGTACGTAGTGAATGGGACGGAATAAATTGGCCAATGTTCTTCACACAAACCAGATTTGCTATTCATTTCCATACATTAGATTTGTTATTAAAAACTAAACCTAATTTTTTTATTATTATTATGAGTAACATTGAAATGAACAAGTTTGGGAGTTCCTTCATTATTAAGTACGAAAAGGAAGACTTTCTCTCTTATCTGTAACAATTTTAAATGAAATTTTAATTGATGAACTTTGGCGACACTTCGACCTTGCCACAATACAAAAACCTGTTCCTCCATATCAAGATATGTCACTGATCTTCATGATCCCGTGCGAAAACCAGTTAATATTAAGTAGCTACTTTATTTTGTTGTGCTTCATATTAAATATGTCGCTCTCTCTGTCTGTATATATATATATTTAGAGAGAGAGAGAGAGAGAGAGAGAGAGAGAGAGAGAGAGAGAGAGAGAATTATTTTTTAACATACTTAATATCTTAATGTATGAGGAATAAATAATAGAAAATACTTTCCTTGGCAATTTTTCCTTACATTCATTGACATAAAAGTGGTCCAAATTACCTTAACCGCTGATGTGTACTTTTAAAAAAATAAACATTTTTGTTTACACCCCCTAAATTCAAACCTTCAGATCAACATTGAACCCAATTCTTATAATATTTTTTCTAAATATAAATGCGTTCGAACACGTAGAACGATGCGGTTGGTTGCTTGAATCGAGATTGAGAAATGGTTACGACACCTTCTGCTCATAATTACCAATCAAGTTTTTTTTTATGTGATATAGCAAAAAGACCTCGTAATCAAGTAACTATTAATGTGTGATTCCAGGTAGTCTGTAATAATGGATCACAAATCTTATAGCCTATATTTTGTAGCTAGCCCCATCATTATTTATATATACTGTACATATATATGGAGAGATAGATAGATAAGGAGATAGATAGAGAGAGAGATAGATAGATAGAGAGCGAGAGAGAGAGACTGTGTGTGTGTGTGTGTGTGTGTGTGTGTGTGTTTGTGAAGGTTAATAAATACATTGTGATATCTGCGTGCACAATTTTTTTACTTACCTTTGAAATGATAAAAATGAAAACTATTGTTTATAAACTGTACATATAAATCTTTTTATTATGAAACTGATTTTTCAAAACAAAAATTTTTTAAAAAGTTTAACAACATAATGAATTCATTTTTGTCTTTCGGATTGGCGCTGGATGTAAAGAAACTCCCACAAAAAAGGTAATTTTCGGTTACTTTTAAAATAATGATGTGATCACCATAATTAAGACACCTTATAAAAAGGTATGTTTCTTCTCAATTTTTCCCATAAAGTCAACACCTCTTATCGAAATAAGATAACCAAAAACAGGTTAGTCATTTGGAAGCCTCTAATGAGCAAAGCGAAAAGAAAAGAAGATAATTTACCCCCCATTAAAAGACAATTATAACTGCTATTCTTTACGAGATTATAAAAGAAGATTTTAGAAAATGAATGCATGATCTTGTATATACGTCATTATCCATAATTACGCGTTTCTATGTGCGTGCAAAACGTGACCTTCTAAAACGATCATAGTTCAAACATCGCTACAGTGACGACTGATGTTTATAATGCAGAAACCTTCGCTCTCACGAACGCATTCTTTGAGCTTAGACTCTGAAGAATTGCAGAATATAAAAAGTTCGATGCTCGGGATCAAATGTAATTATTCTCTAATGGAATGGTAAGCATGCAACATCAGCTAACCTTAAACAAAGGTAAAATTTGAAACTTCGATTTGCATTAAACTATATATATATATATATATACACACACACACACACAGTATATACATTGTACATTATTTTTGCGTGCAGTTGAGAAAAGACGTTTTAAGTCATAGCTTGATCTATGTAATGCTCTTCAGTCAAACCAAATTTACTGGTTATTTTAATACGTTAAATTCACTATTGAAAATTAAGATAATTCATTTCACAGAAACGCATTATTGGTGTTCCACTGCCTTCAATACTGTTAATGTCTTAATGTTTTCGCAGTCAAACATTATTGTTAATATTTTCATATATATATATATTCGTGCATTATTATTTTTATCTTGGTATGCTTAAAGCTATGGCTTACGTGACTTTAAAATTTTTGAGCTATTGAAGAACAGGGACCCCAGCCTTCTTTAGTTAGCTTTATAAGGCTAACTAACGAAAATATCATGACCTAACCTAACCTAAAATCGTCAAGGGCGTACAGTTAACCTAACGATTGGTTAGGTTAGGTCGTGATATTTTCGTTAGTTAGCCTTATAAGCCTAACTAAAGAAGGCTGGGGTCCATATTCTTCAATAGCTCCCAAAATTTTCCTTGATTTTTTTCATACATAATCAAAGCACGAACTAATTAGCATTTCATTTTTTGGCATCCTTGTTTTCTGTGACCTTTTTTACGTATACAAAAGGCATTTATCCTTAATTAATTAATTACCATTTAATTACAGAATAATTGGTCGAAAATTCTTTTGCGAACAACCTTTATTTCTCTTCGTATATATTGTATAAATATCAATTAAGCCGAAACTTTCCTCAATTATTTACGTTAATCATAATCAAATTTTCAAATTGGTGCTGTAAAGGAATTTTCAAATTTTTACGAGTCTCGTTTTTTGCGAGAATCATTATTAGTGTTCGTTTGCGTGAATACACAAAATCGGAACACTAATTTTACTGGTCTCGTAATGAAAACAAATTTAAAAAATATGTATTTATTAAACAAATTAAATGACATTGGGAATGAATTATGGATTAATATCTAATATAACATCTTGAAAGCTTAAGCTATTGCTTATACATAAACCACAAAATAACAAATATAAATCAAAGCCTACAAAGCAACCTCCCATAGACTGTTTTAGACTCCTAAGATTTGTCTTTGAATCTGTTGCGTTACTTCCCCAAGGAGACAGTCTTACATTTGGCAAATTTAAAAACAAAATAAAAAGGAATGACGATCAGAGTCGTTTTAATGGTAGCCAACTCCCTTTCCATGGGACGGGAAATGAGCCTTCCCGGAGTACGAAACGGTGGGGTGATATCCGTTTTGGTCCGCGTAATAGGTTACTTTCTGTACTCTTCCGTCAGGAAGGTGCACGAAGTATTTCCCCTGGGTGTTGTAACCATCTCTGCTCTCGGAGTGGCCGAAGTTCGCACCATAATTACTGTCGTGGACGCCGTAGGCGAAAGAGTATTTAGGAGAGGCCTGTGTGAGTAAATTCAATTTCATTAATTAAGTTATTAAACAGTTGCGCTGCACTAAACAATATTGAAACAGAAAACTTTTGGAAGCACCCTGTAATATGTTAATGAAGGTTAAAAATGGCAGTTTATTACTATTTATCTTAAACAATAGCCAAGATTCAGTAGTATGATTTCTAATTTGTCACTTTACTGGTTTTATTTTGGCTAACGTCAAACAATCTTATTGAGCCTCGGAAAGGATTCATGGCCATTAAAGAGTAAAGTAAGGTTCCTATATTTTCCATTACTTAGTATCTCTACTCTTCAAAGGTTGATATATATCCTAGTGATCCAATTTCAATTTCTATTCAGAGCCAGATTTGTTCGCTTCAACTGTAGCAGTTTGGCAGAGCGTCTCTTCACTTCTCAGATTTGCGGCTCATCCAAATTTGGCAATGCTCTTCTTCAATCCATTTTCGAAGATATTTATTAATATTCCCATGAAGAGGAATATTCTATTCCAGCCTCTTCATTTATAAAATGTATATTTACTCAAATTACTCGCATTATGCCTGAAAATTATTAAAACTGTACCGAAGCTTTATATGCATTTGATGCGTTTGGGCAACAAGGGAAAATATGAACGTTTGCGTCGTGCGGTGAAGTACGACAAATTAATCATTACTTTATAAATCCCGAAAGCAAGTATATTTTTGAAAATAAATCATAATCTCAGGTATAAGTTTTGTGTTATTCAGTTCTTAAATACTGAAATTTCAGTTTCATTTAACAATTTTAAGTGAGATTCATGAACAACTTGAAATAATCTATTCATTTCACTTCTATTTCTTCTATTTCTATTTAATGGAATTAAAAATTAAATTAATTTTAATTCTAAAATACCAAAAGGCGTCTCTTAAGTTTGGAAAAGAGGAGACAAGTTGTTATAAATGTATACGAAGAATGACTCTTTTTAATTAACATTACGAATACCATAAACTGTCTTCCAATTACAGAAAATGTACTACATTTCCTTCTTCAAACTAAGCAACTCAGCTTTCCAATTACTCAGCTTTGAAACATTTGTAAAATTACTTATAGTGAATGAAACAAGGACTAAGAAATGGTTTCAGTTAACCGCTCGAGGTAACATGAATATCAATTTATTATTTCCATGAATAAATTAATTGTAGTAGTCTGTAACCCTCATTTATCAAATGAATTTATTTAACCCCTTTTTGATCTTGTACAACAGTCAGTTATTATTAAATTAACTGTTCCATTGATCATGGTATTAAACCCTAATGAGGAATGAATGTCTGAATTTGAACGACCTACTTTTGAAGTGGAAGAGGTTTTAATAGCTCAAGTGAAGAAATCACTGAACGAATCATATTCTATGACACATTAGAGAAAAATTGTGTGCTTTTTCTGACAAAATAAAAATTTGAACTTTGTTGCAAATCAATATAAAGTCTTATTAATTGGATTAGGTCTTTCCTCAAACATTGTTCCAAACTGATGTAACTCAAGAACTTACATGAGCGTAAACGCCATGACCTCCTTTACCATGTCCTCCATGGTGACCACCGCCAGAACAGACAACCATGCCAAACAAAGCAACTAAAATAAGCTGAAAATAAAAGAAGAAAAACTAAAATTTCAATGATAAAAACAATTTCATTTTTTTAATTAGAAATTAATTTCAATACAATACTTTTATTTCAACGAAGATACGAAACAGGAGTAAATACGAGGAATTAGTTCCTGTTTCTGACGTTACAGAAACAGGAACTACTAGATATCTACGTGTAAAACATAAAAAGAGTAAATTACAGTGTTTTTCTATCATAAACGTATTCTGAGGGTAAGCGAGAAAATACCTGGACAAGTTATTGATAAACTTACTTTCTGGAGCATGTTTATTGGAAGGTAGAATGTTGCTTGAGAAGTAGTGAACGCTGGTCGAAGTTGCTTGCGACTGTGCCTCTGTGTTCTAGGTGGAAGCTCTTATAAGGCGCAGAAGAAAGAGGACCGAATCAAGCGGAGAGTAATCGCACGAACAAGGCTGTCTGTTTATCATTGCCTTCCACTTCATACGAAATACAAATGCATTTCATACGTCTTTAAAGGTTAGTCAACTGTAAACATATATATATATATATATATATATATATATATATATATATATATATATATATATATATATATATATATATATAAAACTACAAGTACATTGGGCAATTTTAACTTTTCGGCCCCTGAGCTGATGCCAGTCTCTTCAAACTCATTATGTTAAAAAAGTTTCAAAAATATTTATTATTTAAAACATTTTTATAGTTAATAATTAATAATAATAATAATATAATAATAATAATAATAATAATAATAATGATAAGCTTTATTGTCAAGGAAATAAATCCCATAAAAGAGTACAATATTGTCGAAGGTAATAAACGATAAGATAAATCAAACAATAATAAATTAAAAAAACTAAAAATTATAACTAAAAGAAACAAAAATAAGACACGTAATGAAATAAGTAATATTAAAAACTAGCCAAAACTGAAACTATAAAAAGAAGGAATAAAAATTGAAATAAAAGTAAAAAGTACACGTAGCGACAATACCCACACACACACACACACATATATATATATATATATATATATGGCAATAATGCTAATGATGATAATAATGAGGGTAATAATGATGATAATAATGATAATGATGATGGTAATAATGATAATAATGATTATGATCCCATAAAATAAAAAGGTACAGTATCCATCAAGGTAATGAACGATACAACTAATTAAACAATAAATTTAAAGAAAACCAAAACCAAAAAAAGGACTTAATAAAGAAATAAGAATAATACACGTTAAGAAATGAGAAATAATAAAATTAGTAATAAAAGCTTCATAAAAATAAAAGTTATTCAATTGATTAATGCGGGAGTTAAGTGGAGCTACAAAACAAACACTTTCGTACCAAGAGGTTCACAATCTAGAAGACATATAACAGGAATGGTGAAGAACTTGGACAATTGGATTGTTTGAGTTTTTAATTCTTCGCACTAGACTGTATTGAGCACGTCTTGTTACCTCAGGGAGGCTCGGAACGTTGCGATAAACGAATATTTGAGAGGCTGAGCATCTTGGAGGTAACTTATGCAGCAACTATATGATCTGTTGTAAAGCAAACTAAGTAAGGGTTCTGTAGGAGCCTTTTTTATAATTAACTCAGAGTTGTTGCCCATAAATATTAGTACAGAAAATATGAAAATGAGTGACTTTAGCTTCGAGAATTCCCATTTTATGTTTAAAAATTTACAATACTTGGAGGAGGGTCATATTGGTTCCGTTGGGTTACGTTAATCCTATACAAATAAAATAAAGAGGGTCCAATTCGGTAAAACTGAGAAATCGGTTAATGGATTGTCTTTTTCCATTAAAGTAAATCAATCGCTGGATATGAACAGTTTCGATTACGACTCAGATAAAATTCAATTTGTTTTGTTCATTTTCGGATTAATAGTTTGGGGAATGATTTAAATATTAAGAAATCCACCTTTTACGTAACATTTGTGGCCTTTTCTCTATTCATTTTATTATATATATATTACATGGAGAGAGCGAGAGAGAGAGAGAGAGAGAGAAGAGAGAGAGAGAGAGAGAGAGAGAGAGATAATGAATCTGTTTCATTAAATCAGCGCTCTGTATTCATATTCCGCTTGGTTCCTTTAAATCTTTATACTTTTTAAGCTATGGTTTATTTTTACGCGAATTTGAAGTCGAGTTCTTTCATAATTTGATCCAAAATGTTTGATCATTAGGATTAGAATTTTCTAAATGTAGTGTTACGTTACGAGAGAATATGAGCTAATTTCCTTTCAAAATAATATCAGCAATGGACGTTCTTCACTACAATACATCACGACATTACCTCCTAACTGTCGTTTCGTTCGTTTAATGGCCAGACTGGTGCTTGTGCTGAAATAGTGAACGATACTAATTATTTATATTGTACAGTGTGGATTTATTTTAAAGCTGAACTTTATAGTTAGTCACAGTAAATAACAAAATCATGGAAGAGGATTTATGCGGGAGACGTGATTACCATCGGACAGAGAGGTAAGTTTTGCGGACATGTTATTTTGAAGATAGAAAAATCAATTCTTAAAATTATAAAAAGCTGAATCAATCTAATCTAATTTAACCTAACGTAGGCAACTTAACCTATTTTCATCTAACATACTGTAGACCTAACTGGGTGTCCCTACAAAGGGGACTTCACTGTCTACGGTTTTACGTCTATATAAATGTATAGGTTCTTTACCAAACTTGCTCTGACACTTTAATGACAATTTAAAACAATAGCGGATCGCCTTATGTACAGGGTGAGTAAAAATTTTTTAACACTTATATGGGTTTTTCTTCGGGAAAGAATTACAGACGTCATCCAATCACTACCACCAGAGATGTGCCTTAGGGCTCTGGAAGCAACGTTTGACCGCTTTCATACATGTATAGATATCCGTGGACGGCATTAGAGACTAAATGAAGCACTGTTTGCATCACAAAAAATGTTTACAAATAAATTGGAAATAAAAAATAAAACCCCATATAAGTGTTAACATTTTTTTGAATCACCCTGTATATCTCGCTTCTCTCACCTGATGTCCACTTCTTCATCTAGAAAAGTAAGCGTTACTGGTGTACTGGAGAACACCGAGAGGTAAAGCTAATGCTGACAAACAATTCCAGTACCAAAAACTACCATTTTAAGTAGTCTTTAGACGTGTTTTTATGCTGTACTTTACAATAATCAAATATTTAATGAATCAAAGATCGTTAGTATAAGAAATCCGTCGAATTGTACCATACAATACTAAGTGTAATTAAGCGCTAACACTAAAAGAAATTATATTTTATTTTTAGCATCTTTATAAACGAATAGAAAAACAAAGAACGAAAGCACACACACACACACACCACACACACACACACACACACACACACACACGCCAAACCAACAACAACAGAAAATAAAGAAAATTATTTCATATGGCGTATTTATCGTGGCCTCTTAAGCTTTAAGAAATTAATTTAAATTTGCCACGTGTCAGACGTAATAATACGCTAATACTGTACCAATAAGTACCATGATTTCAGTTTTCCTTTATAACATGGATGAGAAGTAATGAGAGAGAGAGTTTATGTAAAGAAAAAATAATGTCAGGAAGAAAAAAAAAAAAGAGTCCAAATAAAGCTGTAATTCACTTATGTTTATTGGAAGAAGCTACGAAAGGACACGAAAAGACAATGTAGTCGAATTAGTTATAACAAATGACAATCGGATACGAAATATTTAAATTTTATTCGTATAAGTTACCAAAACCAGTCTCGGTCGAATAGAAATGCAGGTGGTAATACGAATGTACAACTTGTTCAGAAGATAGAAAGGAATGTGTGAGTGATTAAACCTACAGTAAATTTATATGTACAGATTAGAAAATCGTAAACTGATAAAATAACGGGAGAGAGAACGGAAGAAGAAAGTCTATCGATTGTAGAAAGCAAAATAAAACCGATGTTAAAATAAAAAACAACTAATAACGCTCTTGTCACATCTTACAAAGAACGAGTAACAAGGAATCGAACTGCACATAAAACGAGTTTGATAACACAGACGGACATATACAGGGTGTTTGAAAACTTTCTGTACAAATTGTAATGGGGGATAGACAACACCAAGACAAACCCTTTTCGTCTATAAGTGTATGTCCGCTGACGTCACCATTCGGCGCGAGAGGGCGCCGCTGCAATTGGCTAAAAGGTGAAGTGGGCTAGACTCGCGCTTGCCGCGGGCATTCTTAAATCGGACGTAGTACGCGTAACATGGAGCGCTTCACGACTGCTGAGATGGCTGACATGCATATGGTGTATGGGGTTGCCAGTGGAAACGGAAGAGCTGCTGTGAGGTTGTACCGACAGCGCTTCCCAAACAGACGTGTGCCAAACCACCAAACGTTTGCGCATTTGCATCAGCGACTGCGAGAAACTGGAACATTCCATGCAAACATGCATGACACTGGTCGGGAGAGAAACGTGCGCACTCCTGACATGGAAGAAGAAATCCTACGGCGATTTGAGGACAATCCAAGCGCAAGCACGCGAGGTGTTGCACGTATCCTCGGTGTGAACCACGACCTGGTCTGGAGAGTGTTGCACGAGCAGCAGTTACATCCGTTTCATCGTCAGAGAGTCCAGGCATTACAACCTCGGGATTACCCTCTTCGTGTGGAATTCGCACGCTGGTTTCTGCAGCAGACAGCGGTGCAGCCTAATTTTCCGGCTTATGTGCTGTTCTCAGATGAGGCCTGTTTCACACGTGAGGGTGTGTTTAACATGCACAATTCTCACGTGTGGGCGCACGCAAATCCACATGCTACACGGGTGCATGCTCATCAAGAACGGTTCGCCGTCAATGTTTGGGCGGGTATCGTCCATGGCAAGTTGCTGCTCGTGCAACACTCTCCAGACCAGGTCGTGGTTCACACCGAGGATACGTGCAACACCTCGCGTGTTTGCGCTTGGATTGTCCTCAAATCGCCGTAGGATTTCTTCTTCCATGTCAGGAGTGCGCACGTTTCTCTCCCGACCAGTGTCATGCATGTTTGCATGGAATGTTCCAGTTTCTCGCAGTCGCCGATGCAAATGCGCAAACGTTTGGTGGTTTGGCACACGTCTGTTTGGGAAGCGCTGTCGGTACAACCTCACAGCAGCTCTTCCGTTTCCATTGGCAGCCCCATACACCATATGCATGTCAGCTATCTCAGCAGTCGTGAAGCGCTCCATGTTACGCGTACTACGTCCGATTTAAGAATGCCCGCGGCAAGCGCGAGTCTAGCCCACTTCACCTTTAAGCCAATTGCAGCGGCGCCCTCTCGCGCCGAATGGTGACGTCAGCGGACATACACTTATAGACGAAAAGGGTTTGTCTTGGTGTTGCCTATCCCCCATTACAATTTGTACAGAAAGTTTTCAAACACCCTGTGTATATATATATGTATATATATATATATGATGAAAAGAACCACAAAGGAAAGGAAACACAGAATGGTGCTCAAGCGCTTTCGTCTAATGACATCCTCAGTGTTCCTGAAGATGTCATTAGACGAAAGCGTTTGAGCACCATTCTGTGTTTCCTTTCCTTCGCTGCAATTGGCTTAAAGGTGAAGTGGGCTAGACTCGCGCTTGCCGCGGGCATTCTTAAATCGGACGTAGTACGCGTAACATGGAGCGCTTCACGACTGCTGAGATAGCTGACATGCATATGGTGTATGGGGCTGCCAATGGAAACGGAAGAGCTGCTGTGAGGTTGTACCGACAGCGCTTCCCAAACAGACGTGTGCCAAACCACCAAACGTTTGCGCATTTGCATCGGCGACTGCGAGAAACTGGAACATTCCATGCAAACATGCATGACACTGGTCGGGAGAGAAACGTGCGCACTCCTGACATGGAAGAAGAAATCCTACGGCGATTTGAGGACAATCCAAGCGCAAACACGCGAGGTGTTGCACGTATCCTCGGTGTGAACCACGACCTGGTCTGGAGAGTGTTGCACGAGCAGCAACTTGCCATGGACGATACCCGCCCAAACATTGACGGCGAACCGTTCTTGATGAGCATGCACCCGTGTAGCATGTGGATTTGCGTGCGCCCACACGTGAGAATTGTGCATGTTAAACACACCCTCACGTGTATATATATATATATGATGAAAAGAACCACAAAGGAAAGGAAACACAGAATGGTGCTCAAGCGCTTCCGTCTAATGACATCCTCAGTGTTCCTGAAGATGTCATTAGACGAAAGCGTTTGAGCACCATTCTGTGTTTCCTTTCCTTCGTGGTTCTTTTCATCATAAATATTTTTCACGTGTTACTTTCGTGAAATAATTTTCATGTATATATTTTTTTTTTTTCAGAGTTAGAAGGTCTTCTCTATTAGACCTCTTTAGTGGACTGCAAAATAAATAATTTTAGAAGCGTTTCTAAAAACAGAGGATAAATCTGATTATAGAATAATTGCATACAACTTTGAGCTTCAGTTTTCACGGATTGTCAGTGCGTCTATATAATAAACTTTCAACGTTTATTAGCTCACCCGTTATTTATAATCATAATTATATATATATATATATATATATACAGTCTGAAATGTCAGACACATAAACTTTAAAGAAAGTAAATGGAGCGTTTTTTTTAACTTATTCTTCCTCGCTTTATTACATATATATCTGATTTTTAGTTTTGTTACGTTCTTCGAGAGATCACAGTTCTTTCGTGTGTTTACCCCTAAGGTTGGAGACCCATTAAATTTTCTTTGGCTTTACTGAATCAGGGCTTCAGATCTAAGTAGTTTGAGATGTAAAATGGTTAAGTACCCGATTTTTTTTTCCGCTTCTCAATCAGTTCCAGATAATTTTTAACTTTTTGTTATTGGGGTCTGACATTGTTGCTGGAATGTCGGTGATTTGTTACTATGTGTATAAGATTTAAAGGTATTTAGATGTAAATTTTATTTATCTCTGCCTTAATGCTTGATTTCGATCTTTCTCTGTTCCCTCTTTAAATTTGTTTTATGTACACATTTCATCCTTTTGTGCTTCGCAAATGGGAAATATAAATCTAAAAAAAAAGGATACGTAAATATTCTCAATTACTAAAAGTTGAATTGAGGGAATGAGATCACAGCAAGAAATAGACTTAGAAGAAGCATAAAATTTCGTCTTGTATATTAACAAGACGAAAGGTTAAAAGCTTTTTGAGTTTCTTTTGTAGTAAATCCAAATTCTCTCGTTGTTTTATTCTTTAAAAACTAAGTTATTATGCATGTCAGAGACCATAATTTACTTAATATGTCAGAGAAGTTTTCTCCCTGAAGTATTTGGGGACATATACAGTGTAATCACTAACATTTTATCTTACTACTTTAGTTGTTAATAATTTTACTTGGTTTTGTGGTTTACTCACGCGGTATACATCGTTCACCCAAATACACAATTACTCAGCAGCAGCCTTTTTTCCTTTAGCCCTTATTATAGAGATATTTTCCACTCTAGGTTTTCTTTACATCTATGCAGTTTTGATAGATTTTTCATTTTTTTTCTTTTTCTTTTTTTTAAGCGTTTCCATGTAAAATTCTGTCAATAATTGTTTTGTGAGATATGAAAGAATCAATATAGAAAATTGTTTGATTGAAAAAATTTAATATTTGCTATTACAGACCTCTGAATGTCCCTTTTGTTGTTATTGTTCATTAGAATAACGTATACGTTGCTTTAAAACGTTTTTATTTTAAATTCTACAAGTATACTGTACACAGTGGTTCGGCCTCCACTTTACTACTCCTTTAAACTGGAATATTATGAAGCGGATACAAAGTTTTTAATTATGTTATCTGCTTTTATGACCATGAAGGTTTTTGGTTTTTCCTTCGGATGAAAAAATTTACAAGAACTCGCTCTGCATGTACTTAGGGAGTAGTAGTCAATGCTATATTTCAGTGCTATATTCTCCAAATGTAATTAGAAAAGTTTGACATTTTTTATTATAATATAATCACGTGACGCTTCATATAAAAGAAAATAGGCACAGTGCCATTTCCATTTGGTTCGTATATACGTATACTGTGTATATATACTGTACATACAGTAAATATATTCTGAAACCAGACGACGAGGGTTCGAGTCCCACTAACTCCCATTTTCCTACTTTATTGGTTTTCCCTTCTCCATCAGTTTTCAAGTAATTTGAGAAGTAGAAGGAACAGCAATAGATCTTTCATTGCTGTTAATAGAATGTCCTTTATTTATATCTGACAAGAGGCATGATAAAACTTTGTGATAATATTAATTAGTCAGGAGAGCCAGAAAATGGTACAGAGCTCAAGACGGACGAACGTTGTCCATTGCGCTAACCCCTGGATTATCAGCACCATCACTCAGTGTCAGTGGGGCGTACATAAGGGGGGTGCATAGGGACATAGGCCCCCCATTGTAAAAAATATTACTACTCTCATTAAAGATATTTGAAAAAGAAATTTTCAAAAATCGATAACTTTGCAACATTCACCACAAAAAAATCTTGATGTCATGTGGAATTTTAGTTATTTCATGGTTACCAGGATATGGTATTAACTAAAAATCAATTTTGGCTGACTTAGGAACGTTTATGTCATTATACGTACGACTAATTTGTGCAAATTTAATTCTTTGCCCATAAATTGGAAATAAAATACAACTGAAGCCTTCCAAGATGCAATTCATTTTGATTCCAGATCAGTCATCATCAATTTTGAGCTGAAACACACACACAAACAATATATACAGTATATATTGTGTGTGCGTGTGTGTGTGTGTGTGTGTGTGTGTGCGTGTGTGTGTGTGTGTGTGTGTGTGTGTGCACACCCCCTCTTCAAGAAATGCTGTGTACGCCCCTGCTCAGTGTCTTCACTTTCTTATAAGTAAACAGTGTTACCAACTAAACTACGGACGGTAACCGTAAACTCTGCAGGAATATAATATGTATAGGATATTAGGATAACTTGGCCGAAGAAAAACAATGATATCTCTCTCTCTCTCTCTCTCTCTCTCTTTATATATATATATACACACACCTTATTGATTTACTCCTACTTTCCCAGCTAGGAATGGTTTGTTTACTAAACATTTATAACCGATTAAGTGAAAGAATCTATCGTAACCGCGTTTATTGACCAATCCCTCATTCCATCAACGTCGGTTTTCCTTTCAGTGATTTTGCCTCTTTCTTCCGCCAACTTCCCTTATTATCCAATATCCGCTGTTACAAAACAAATCCTAGAAATGGATTTCTGCGAATTTATTTCCATCTTTGATTTGCTGTTAGCTAAATATAAGCTTGTAAATAGTTGCAAAATTTAAATATTGTTCCCAGAATATTTTGTTCTGGTATAAGTTCTGGTATATTTCGTTCTGGTATAAGTTCTGGTATAAGTTATTCTCTTTGCGTTCGGTATACAAGTTTTGCATTTCATATAAAAATTAAAAGAAAATAGACAAAGATTATTTATTTTTAAATAGACCAAAAACCCCTTTATTCTTCCACAACTCCCTCTTGAAAGCAGATATTTTCAGGTTCCTGATAACGGAGAATGACTGAGATTTTGTTGTATTCCCTTCTAGTGCATCTGGCAGTGAAGGAATGCCACAATAGATTAAAATTTCTTCAGGGAATGTCAAAATTTATATATGACACGCGGAGACGAACCCTTTTTCAATTAAATTTTGAAATTTAAGGGATTATAAACCCCCATTTTTTACTCACTTTCCTTCTAAAATAACTATCACATATCTATTATTATTCTTGACCAGTTCACTTTGACCCTCCATCAATAAACTGACAGAGTGCCAATTGTTAATTATGGCTCTTGGGTACAAAAATGCGAAAAAAATTAACTGTAGTGATCAATCGAATTTAAGTGAGGTAGGAAAACCTACCGTTTCCATAACTGCAATTTTTCCATTTCAAGCTTCAAAAGATCAATAAATTGAAATTATGTAATGCTCGAATACAGGAAATGCGGTTAACAAAATCTAATCTTTACTCAATTGAATGGCGCCATTTATTCGTTGTTAATTACCTTTAAAAAAAAATCTTAATTAAACATTTTAAGGCGATTAACAACATTTCTATAAATTAACTGTTGCAAAATCTTCATAATAACTTTAAGGAATTAATGATATAATAAAGTTTATATGATGAAATGACCTTCGGATGATAACTTTATGAGACCACTCACGCCACGACGAGTTACTCAGCTAATTAACACAGAAAATCCTATTTGTAATTATTATTAACATGCAAAGCGAGCAATATATATATATATATATATATATATATATATATATACCTTTGGTAACCTTTGGTTTGCTTCCACCCGAATTGTTTATCCTGACAAAGGTCAAGCTTTTCACTCCACCTTAGACCTACAGTTTAACGTAGAATCCGAACCACGCCCCACCAGCAGCTCAGCGTCTTAACACTAGGTTAACCCAGGGTTATATATATATATATATATATATATATATATATATATATACTAACTATAAAAGTTGTTAAATTTCACCTAGGCCTACATCAAGTGTACTTATTTTTATATTCATAATAATAACACTGGCCTAGAATGTCGTATATTTTAAAATTATTTGTTTAATTATTTGAAAACGACACCCACCGACAAGGTCTAACGACATTTTGTCGACAAGTATTTTAAGATTATGTTAGGTTAGTTCATATCAGGTTAAATTAAATTATTACAGTACTGACGAAATGTCTTTTAAGGTCCAATACACAAATGGTTGAATTTTGCATCGTAAAATCATTTCAACCTCTCGTGACGTGAAATGAAGTGAAATGAAATTATATAATTTATATCTCGTTAGTGGGAAATGAAATTATCTCATTATATATTTTCCCAAAGTGAGATAGAGAGATGTTTCAAGGTGTCGTACATTTGTCAGGTGGTTTGACACAATGTTGCTCTCATGTATGACGCAATAATGGCGTCTAATTTGGTTTTTTTTTAAATGTCGGGGAAACCTAGTTTAATTCTAGTTGTGTTTTATTTTAAAGGAATCACTTTGCAGAAAGGGGGGGTTCACTATTTTTTTTTACTAAGATTAAGTTGAAAACATCCAATTTAAACCTTACTAGAATGATTTCTTTCTATGTATCATAGTTGATACATAATAATGATCCGTGATACAAAATGTATCGAAGGATTAAATCTAAACCAACCAAATCTCAGCTTTATCTGTTTATTATTCGATAAGGTACAAGTCTCGTATGGCTTCTGTGTTTTACTGGTTAAGAACCTAAAAAGATGGTTTTATTTGTGTTAAGAAATAAATTCAGACGAAACAGTAAAGTGATTACTAATTCTCAAGTAAGCCTTGAGGACTTTAAACACGTCATGCACTCCGTCTGCATTCTAACGCAACAACGTTGAGAAAAGGCAAACGTTCACGTCCATTCAGGAGGTTGGAAAACATCCAGCGTATGATTTTATAGTATGTTTACTTATGAAGCGTTCTTTGAATCATTTTCATTTATATAAGGAGAATGCCCAGAGAGTAGACTGCTTTCTGGGTATGGGTATATCTTAAGAAACGTATATTATCTCTTTTATTTCTTCATTATTCTCAGTCAGCCCTTGGCCCCTCCTTTCTGCATAAAAAACCAGATCGTTTTACTGTTGGTTCAAATTTCATTCGAGACACTGCAATGCGCAAAGTGATTAAAAAAGGAAAGTTTATTAAATATTTGTATTGTGTTTTGTTTAGAATGCAAATAACAGTTTGTAAACAGAGATTTTAGCTTCTTAATGCTTCAGATGAATGCTCAAAAAGGATTTCATGTATAAAGCAATAGCCTACAAGAAAGTAAATTATTATATTACTAATAGATTAATTCCGACTCAAGTATACGATAACGCATAGTTAAAAAATTGAATTACAGAAGTGTATTATACGCAGATCACTTCATTGTGACGGAGTTTACGAGTAAAACGCTCCAAAATGGAATCGGAGTTAAAAGTAATGATGTGGAATTAAAGTTATTCCATTTAGCTTAAGGGGAAAATTGGAATTTGAATGATACAACTAAACTAACAATGGAAATGGAATTAGGACTATTACATATTAATTTTCCATAGCATGACGTCGTTCAACATCTCAGAAATCAGGAAACTGTCTCCAACATTTTTCAAATTGTCTTCGTAAATATCATAGGCTAGCGACTGTTTGGACCTTATTAAGAGTTCAGATTAAGCCTCAGACCTTCGGTAACCTATACCTGACTATAATTATATACCGCGAGTCAAAAGATCATCAATGATGACTGGAATTCATATCATCAAAGGGGTGTAATTTGGAGTGGGGTTTTCAATGAAGAGGGTCTTAATTAATTAAAAGAAAGATTTTTATTTAGTTTTTACATAGCGCATTTTTACGACTGTATTATTGCCCTTATGTAGCGATGTAGGTATGGACAAAGCTTACGAAATCTGTTGTTTACAAAACTTCTGTAACTGTTCTGTTTGTATCGAAACGTTAACAGTAACTGTATCAGAGTAAAGAATTACAAGATGCACGTATAAACCTGATTTTCAATTCGAAGCAAATGGCCACATTCATTCAGTGCTTTCGAGAGCAAACAACTTTCTCTTTATGAAACTAAATAAACAAAATACTTAACAATCTTAAATACACTCGACTTTGTTCATTAAATACAAAATACTTAACAGATATTTTGATTACGTACGATCGAATCAGATTCGTCTGACCCATTTTATAATCCGAAAATTATAGGTTGGAAAGGTTACAGGAATTCTTATGAAAAAATAAAAATTAACCTGAAAATTAGTTAAAATACAAATTGCAAATTGACAAATACATTTTAGAAACTTACAAAAAAAAAAGAAGAAAATTTGACATTTAAAAACATATTTGGTCTAGAAGTTTTTTGGCTGATAAGTGAGTGAGTGGTTTGGCAATACATGAGAAAATACGAAATTTAAAAGAAAAATGCATTTATTAAAAAGAATTAAGTTTTCAAATTACATTTTACTTACTTTTTCCCCCAAGGAAATTAAAGAAATCATTAAGTATTATATAGTGTTCTGTAAATTATTGTAGAAACCTATACCATAGGTTGTTTATGTTATGAATAAATACAGTCTCTTAATTTTTTTTAGGTATATAGGCAGGGCCGGCGAGAGCTGCCACGGGCCCCGGGGAAAGATTGGTATACGGGCCCCTGTTTACTCAATATTTTATTTCGAATGTTTTTTGTGTATATAATAAGCAAACTGATTATATGTCTAAGTCATTATTCAAAACATACAGTATGAATAAACAACTCAGAAGAAAATGACCATTTTATTTTTCGAATCAATTATATTAATTCTATCATCATACAATTTTCAAATGCAGTACCAGTCCATGCAGGCAAGACAATTGTTTACTGCAAGATTTTCATAATTAGAAGTGTACTTTCTTTGCCTTCTCTCTAGCAAAGTGGTAAATGATTCTGATGAAATTTAAAGTACGAGCTAACTGGCTTTCAATTACAATGGTTCCCAGTTCTGTCAGTCGGTCTCGGGCATTGGTGGACCGCAGATAATATTTTATCTGTTTCAGTTTGACTATGATAATCTCTCTAAAATGTATGTTCATTAATTATATTTCCTCTCTGTTATTTAATCAATTGCTTTATTAATATTTTTTAGATTTTATCCCCCTTCTTTCCGGGCCTCCTAGAAGTCCGGGCCCCGGGGATTTAACCCGGCTTCCCCACCCTCTCGGCGACCCTGTATATAGGGCGTCCCAAAAGTCCTACCCCATATATGCAACATGATATTAGCCTTTGAAGCAGGATTTCTCGGACACCCTGCAGGGGCGTAGTTAGGCGTAAACAAAAAAAAAAGTTTGTGCTTTGGAAAAATACGAGTATAAATGTACATTTAAAAATGATTTTTTTATGAAATCTATCTCATAATCAGTGGCGGTCCTAGCTTACATGACGCCCTGGGCGAACCTCACCTTCAGCGCCCCCCCCCCTGTTCGCCAACACACACACATTCGAATCCCCCCAAAATAAAGGACAGACATTACTCTTTCACAAAATAACTTTTTATTGGACTAATTGTTGGAACTTCAGAACCAAAACAAAGACTCAAATTTCTGAATTTTACAAATCCTTCATCACGTAAATAGAATAACTCACTTAAGAGAATGTAATTATGATACTATGAACAGGAAAAATACAAATTAAATTGCACAACTGCCATAAATAAACTAGAGAATCAAATTTCTAAATTGTACAAATGCTCTATCACATAAATAGAATAAGACACTTAAGAGAGGGTAATTATTATGCTACACTTTGAACAAGAAACAAAATAAATTGCACCACAGCACAACTGCCATCTAAAGCCTGACTCTTCTTACCTTCCTTGATGCAAAGTCATGAATTAAATCATCATATGAAATCTGCTCAGCAATTGTATGATTTATACTGATGATGGCCAGACCGGTAAGGCGTTCCTGTGACATAGTTGACCTCAGGTAGGATTTGATGAGCTTCAGCTTTGAAAAGCTCCTCTCTGCTTCAGCAACAGTGACTGGAAGTGTAAGACCAATTCTGAGAGCAGTCCACAAATTTGGATATATTTCAGAGAGCTCCCTTTCATGGATAAATGTCAGCAGTTCAAGCAAGGATATGGTCTTTGATGGCAAGTCAGGCAAGTTCTTCAGCTCCTGTGCAAGCTCTCTGCCATCCAAGTCAGATTGTCCCTTAAAGTGTAGTGTAGTACTAAGGTTCACACATTGTTCTGTCAGCTCCTCAAATGTGAGATTTTGGAAATGTGTCAGCACTCCAAACTTCTCTCCCACAATTTCCAACGTGGAAAATCTTTCCTGAATGGCTGATGTTGCAGCATCAACCACTGCATTGAAAAATGTCACCTCCAGCTTCTTCAAAGCATCAATCAAGGGCTCATCAGATGCTTCATAGGAGAAGTGCCGCTTTGTGGACCTCAGCCGTTTTTGTTTTAACACAGCCTCCACATTCATTTGTTCACAGATATCTGTGGCTGCCATTTGTGCAGCCACAAAACCTGTTGCCCTGTAATTGCGGAGTCCTCTCTCTGGTTTTTTTAGGAGATTTACTGCAACATCAACGTGCATGCTAGGAGACTGCATCTGCTTGCTCACATGCTGAATTTGGCACAACAGGTCATGCCACACCACTGAACAAATGGCGAAGCGGTATGACCCAACCTCCTCTGACAGAGATTGACCCTCGACCTTTATTACAGTCTTTGGTGTGGTCCCTCACCTCGATCAGTGCATCTCTCACTGCAGCTGCCTGATATCTCAGGGGCTCCACACTCTTGATCTTGCTTTCCCACCTTGTATCAGACCACATCTTCAATGTGATGTTCACAGTTTTTTTTTCAAAATGGCCCATCGTTGTGTGGAGGCTGAAAACAAGTTGTAAAGCTTCTGCAAGATGCCAAAGTAACTTGTGGCATCAATAGATCCCTTAGCAGCATCGGCCACAAGCAAATTCAGAGAATGAGCCCCACATGGAACAAACAGAGCTCTGGGATTAATTTCTAGGAGCCTGGATTGAGCACCCTTGTTTTTTCCCCTCATGTTGGCCCCGTTGTCGTATGATTGTCCTCTACAGTCCATGAAAGGAACTTTTAGCTCCTCCAGTCTCTTCAGAATCAGAGATGCCAAATGTTGACCAGTGGACTCCTCTGCCTCCAAAAACCCCATGAAATGTTCCTTTATATGGGGCTTCCCCTCCAGTGACACAACCCGAATCACAACTGACAACTGTTCAGTGTGGCTGATATCTGGAGTGCAATCTAGAATTATTTAAAAAAACTTTGATTGTTTGATGTCGCTCACCATTGCTGAAATGGTCTTGCTGCTCGACAAATCAATGAGTTCGTTTTGTATGTGGTGGCCGAGGTAGCTGGTGTGACTGGAGGTCCCTTTTTGGACACGGTTAATGTGCTCTTGCATTATAGGATCAAATTGTGCCATCAGTTCAACTTCTTTCAGAAAATTGCCATTTGATGGTGAGAACAATTTTTCTGTATGTCCCCTTAGTGCCAAATTCCTAACTGCCAGAGAATGCACAATAGCAGTGAGACGTGTCAGCACCGCTCTCCATCTCAACTTCTCAGCCTCCAGAAGTGCCATCTCCTGCTTGTCAATGGTCTCCCCCTTTCTCATCCTCACTGCCAGTTCTTTCCAGATTTTCATAGAATTTAGGTGTTCTGAACTGTTGTCATGTGATGTGAGCAATGAGCTTGCATGCTTCCAGTCCGAGAGTCCCAAACTTGTTAAATTTATTTTCCTCTTGGAAAATAATGTACAACAGAAACAGAAAAGGCTGTTGTTTTTTAAGGAATAGACCAACCAACTTCTGGTTATATTTTCCCCACTAACCAATGACTTCCTGAAGTATTGATGGTGGAAACTTCTTCCGTCACTGTCGTTTCTAGGGAATACAAAGTCAGATGGTACTTGACTTGGTCCCCTGGAAACCAGTTGTGTCCGAATTCTCTCAGTCAGAACTGAAGGCCAGTTAGCAGGGTCGGTGGACAGAGACTCATCCTCAGGAGGCGATTCTGCTCCAGGCATTTCTAATAGAAAGAACAAGAGCATTACTCATTAGTATACACACCTAAGTTAGATAACACATTATTCACAGCACTTTGTTATGGTGGTGGTGTTATGGAATTATGGTGGTGAAACACCACACATACCCAGTAACCCAGACCCAGTGATAATAACATTATAATTTATAACTGTTTGCAAAATGCTTTGCAGGGATGCACACACACACATACACATACACACACACGCACACACTCACAGACATATGTGCACACAAACTCACCTGAAGAGTCCTGCCGGGGAGAAGTAGAAGCAAATGGGTCTTCATCCTCAGGATCAGACTGCATTTGTGGAGACATATGTGAGGCTGAGGAGGTAGATGGCTCCTCAGCCTCAATAATGGCAGAATAGACGGCTTTTCATCCTGGCTAGTGGCAGAGGGTGTTCCAAAATATTTCAAAAGTGCCCCTGCAAATAGTAAAATAGAACATAACAGACCAATGCATGAATAGGCTAGTACAATTAATTTAACATGTTATTAAGCACAATTTATTAAACTTTTAGAATAGGAAACAAATGAATAATACAACCTCCTTGGTTAATGGCTAATTATATACATAATAGTACACTTCAAATGACTCAGAAAGCTATATCACAAAATAGCAGTGCAATATAGCAGTGAAGAGTAGATGACATAGCTCTATACCTTTATCTTTGCTCGTTTCTCCTCTTCTTCTTTCCTCTTTTTTCTAAACTGAGCACCTGATAGCTTTGACCTCTTCTTATCCATTTGCGGTTATTTGACAGACCTTAGTGGCTTAGTGTGAAGATTCGTTCTGTAATAAATAATATACATTTCACTATTTAACCAAACCCAGAAAAATAACATTACATATGTTAAAGTATGGGCCTTTATTCCCAATAATATTAATCTGGAAGCATTTTGCATTGTTTAGGTCTTTTATGGGAAGGTTTATGGAAAATGCAATAGATGGTTTTTTTTAATAAAAATATATTTATTGATCTTTTATTATTTATTTTATTTTATTTTTTATTTTTATTTATTTCTTTATTTATTTATTCTTATTTTTATTTTTATTTTTTTTGCAGGCGCTCATGCCGCCCCTCCACAAATGCCGCCCTGTGCGGCTGCCCATATGAGGAACCGCCACTGCTCATAATTGTGAAAAACAAATTATTTCCCACAGATTTGTTGGCGGCATTGCATCTCTAAGTTAATATTACAGAATGTTAAGAGATATTCTACTGGTATCTTGTTTATAATAGTGTAATGAAATGATATTGCAAATTGGGTGAGACTGGGATAATTAACAGGGATGGAAAGGATACTATTATAATTTTAAGATGGAAAAGGATACTATTAATTATTACAAGTTGCGAGATACACTACCTTGTTCCAGTACTGTGTTTCTATTCTGTGCTCTGAATAAAAGTGAATTTTCCATCTCAGTTCATTGAATAACCATTGACTTCTACCTTAAATTCCTAATTTTTAGTTCACCAGAGACCATCTACAGGACTCTGTATTTATTTTTTTTCTTCAGCAGTGGAAGGGGGGATAGCCCCTTCCACATCTTCCGCTCCGTGCTTCACATCTCGGTGATTACACATTAAACGGGGCTAGCTATGCTCTGCCTATATACATAATGTGATAAAATTTTAAACCGAATTAGAAAAAGTAATTAATTGTTTTATGTTTTTAGTGGAATCCTCTTTGCGTGAAGGAACTTGCGAAAGAAAAGTTTTTACTTGCTTTTCATTTAACTTTATTTTTCATTAGTGTACGAAGGATCAGATGAACAACATTTGGTGTTCCTAAATATTAAAATTCTGCATTTAAAAATGTAAGCGATGAAATCCGAGTACGCAACGAAACAAATTGGTACTCTGGGCAATTTTTTTTAATACAAATAGTATCTCATATAATGATTCGTTTTCTTAACACATTACTTTAATATTTAGAAAATTTATTGGTAAGCTCTTGTAGAAAAATAAAATCCTCGAACACGATGACGAATTACTTGTTGGTAACTAGGTTCATTTTAGCAGGCCTAAATTTGTTTATAATTTCATGTAGAACAAAATCATCGATAATACAGTTTATAGTGGTGGGTCAAAATTAGAAAACGAAACAGGCGAAACACGATACGATACTATCATTAATGGATGGATAATGATTACCTATGGACATCTCCGAATCAGTTTGGTTTTAAAAGGACCCACTCAACTGACCTGTGTGTCTATGTACTTAAAGAAACAATATCTAAATACAGTGACAGTAATTCAACTATTTATAGCTGTTTCCTAGATATAAGTAAGGCATATGATAGAGTGAACCACAATATTTTAGAGGACAGGAAGGTTCCCATGTACATATTAAATTTATTGAGATTTTGGTATTCCCACCAATCGTTTGCCGTTAGGTGGGGCAATGTACTATCCGAATGTTTTGGCTCCTCTTGCGGGGTGAGACAAGGCTCCTTGCTCTCCCCTACGCTGTTTAATGTATATATTGACGGATTAATTGCTTCACTTAATGAGGCAACAGTGGGATGTTGTATAGATAACACAAGGATAAATAACTTAGTTTATGCCGATGATATGGTGCTAATAAATCCCTCTTTAAAGGTCTGGATCGGCTACTAAAAGTCTGCGAAGTGTATTCGCAGAAACTTTTTTATGTTACAAAAACTAAGGTTATGCAATTTCATCCTAAAAGCTGTAATCAGCCAGCTGATATTAGGTTTAAAATGAAAGGTGAAGTAACTGAGGAAGTACAAGATTTAAGGATTTGGGTCAAACTATTACCAGCTCCTTGAGTGATGACTCGGATATAAGAAAACAATCTCGAAGCCTTTGTGCTAAAGCGAATATTACTATAAGAAACTTTCGATTCTGTACAAGTGAAGCTAAAGACACTCTCTTTCGTACTTTCTGCAGTAATATTTACGGACAGCAACTCTGAGTGAACTATAAAAAAGTTCTGGCAGAACCCTAAATTTGTTGTACAACAGGTCTTTTAGATTCTTACATAAATTACCCCCCGAGATGCTCAGCTTCGCAAATGTTTGCTACCCGCAATGTCCCGAGCTTCCCGGAGGTAATAAGACGTGCTCAATACAGTCTGATGCAAAGAATTAAAAAATCAACCAACCCGATTATCCAAGTTATCCATGAGTCGTGCCGTTTATTCTCTAAGCTATGGAATTCTTGGTACGAAAACGTCTGTCTGTAGCTCCACTTAACTTCGACATTACTGTATTATTTCTAATCAACTGTATAGATTTCTATCCTTAGTATGTGAACTGTCATTGTATTAATAATATTTGTCATATGGACTATAGTCTGCCAATAAACCTTTTCATTTTCTGATAATAAAGACCCACTCTAATAGACAGAGTTTATTTCCACAACAGTTTCGATGCCCACTGGCATCCTCTTCGGGTGGATATTAGAGTGGGTTTTTATTATCATATTGTGACTTTCACGTAGAAAAAGTGAAGTTTTTTTTGCACTTTTCATTTTCATTTTCATAATATCTGCATCACGCATGAGACTGCATCAATGTTTGCAATCCTTATTATAAACAGGAAGGGAACTAATACTGTACCTTGTGGGATAGAGCTGACGACTTCTGAAACTTCACATTTGATTCCATATACTACCACTCTTTGTGTTCGTTTGGTCAGAAAATTAAATATCCATCGTTCAAGCCTTCCAGTAATTCCTAAACTCTTAACTTTGTGTGCTATAATTCCATAATCACATTTATCGAAATCAGAATGAGCTATCCATCTTGTAGTCCTTCTGGCTCAATCCACCGTCCTTGGAATGTTTCATCTAGAAACATACGAACAGTACGAGCAAAAAGAGGAGGTGCACCATCCTGCTGAAACAATGCACTTTGCAACAGATCTGGAATGTGTCGTACAAGAGGAACAAAGAACTCTTTTTAACAATCAGAGATAAGATTTTCCATCAACGACTTTATCTTCTGAATAAATGACCGTAAATACAATCGTGTGACAAAGCACGCCAAACGTTCACTTTTGGCGAATCTCTCTCATGTTCGTATGTTTAGCGTGGAATTTATTGCCCTCAGACCCTGCAGTTACCGGGGTTTAATCTACCACAGGTATGGAAAGTTGCCTTGTCGCTAAAAATGAAATTCGAAAGAAAGCAATCATTATTTTAAATCCTTTCGATAATTTCTTGACAGGGGTTAAGCCTTGTAGCGTAATCTTCCTTGCGCACTTGGTGAACAAACGGTATGTTATAGGTCCTGAATTTTAAAACTTTGTGTACGATTTCAAAGGGGAGGGGGGGGACCACTTTATGAGCGCCGTCCGATCCAAAGCTCCTTATACCTTTACAATACCAGTGCTAAGCGAGAAAACACATTGTTTTACATCGGATCGGGCATGTGTTATTTAGACATTTTGAAAAACTTATAACATCGTTGATCTTTTGCTTTCGGTTTTAATTGCTAGATATTTGCCCATAGTTTAAAATTATTGCCATTAGTAACCTTGGTTAACTTTGGTTTTGCTTCCGCCCGAATTGTTCATTTTAACGAGACGAAGGTCAAGCTTGTCACTCCCCACCTTAGCCCTACAGTTTAACGTGGAATCCGAACCACGCCCCACCAGCAGCCCAGCGTCTTAACCATTAGGCTATCCAGGGTACCTATTTATCTACCAACCAAATTTTTATTGTGTGGAAGAATGAAAAGCTGGATTTTGCCGGCTGCCGTCACCGGGTCTCGACCCCGCGACCGATGGATTCGTAGTCAGCGACGCTAAACACTACACCACCGAGGCCGAGTATATGTTACTTTATTTATTTTTAAAACCTCACTAGCCACTACCCGGATATTCCGAATGGAGCAAAATGAGAAGTTTGAAGACCATTTCCTCTATCTAAAGGAGTTATCTATCACTTGAAGAAGCTATTATATCATCTGACAAGAAGCTCTAATACCCAAAAGAAGGGAAAATTTCGCCTAGAATGTACCATGAAAAAGAAGTTATAAGTTCTAAATTGAGAAGGTTTATTTTGAGTGTGTTTACATCTTACTTTAGCTTACACGAAAACACTTAGTCACGAGAATTATCTAGAATATTTACACAAATTTTAATAATGTATTCTGAATACAATAATTAATCAGGGTTCCAAATTTAGAAGGATGAAAGTTAGGAAATGAATGCGAGATATGGTGATTGTATTTTGCTGTTTTAAACACGCATTCAGCAGTGTTTTATCTCTTATGTTCAAACCAAATACGTAAAGAATCCAGGAAAATAAAGTTCTAATTAGTTGATTACTAATTTCTCTGAAGATATTTCGATGACTTTACTGTAATGTATCATCAGACTGTATAAAATGGTCTCTTACCTATTGTTTTGGTTTATTTAATATTAAATAAAAAATCATAACACAAAAAGCAAGGATAAAAGCTGAGGCGGAGCCTGGCGCTGTTGTTTCGGAGCGGAGTAGAACTTAGAACAGCCTTCAGCTGGAGCGTATTGGAGCTTAGAGCAGCCTTCCTGGAGAGGAGTGGAGTTCGAAGCAGTATAAGAGAAACTCTGGGCAAAGAAATATTTCACGGTTGGAGACTGGGTAGAACCTGGAGCTACAGTGTGAAGCACAATGGTGCTCGCAGCGGGTCAAGTCGGATTCTTGCTAACCTTATATAATACCACGTTACTGCCTAGACTGAAACAGTATCAACAGCAGGATGGTCTGATTCGCAAACCTAACACATTGGCGGTGGAAAAGAAATGCAATGATGTAATATTTGTACTTCATTTTTTATTCATACACACACATATATTATATATACATATACACATTAATGTCCTACGCAATATATTCCATATAGTCATACAATATGTATTCAAATACTGTAGGCTCTGTCTTAAATAATTGTCCCAGGTTTAATATTAATAGGGTTATAATCACGTAATCATGTTGGACAGAGGCAGGTAGTTTCAGGTAAGGTTCCACTGTATGGACGTTATAATGCGTAGGAAACATTAAGAAAAAATATTAATTAACAAATATTTAAAACTCTTTGAGGCAAGAGGGAACTGGCGTAACAAACATGCATAAAAGGGGATCCTGAACGGAAATCAAGATGCCGTCGAAAGGCTTTGGAAAATCTCAACCATGCCCTCAAAATGCTTAAAATTAAATACGTTGATTGCATTTAACACAGTGCGAATAAAGTGCGTCCATGCTAGTTGAAGTTCTATTACGAGCTGAAAGAAATTTACCCTTTTTTGACAATTTTATTCCTTAGTGAATTTTTACCTAAAAATTAATCAAAATAGTACAACATGAATTATATTTTTAGACATACAGGTTTTACTTCAGGAAGTTTAGTGAATGAAGCTTATTTCAAAGTGATTCAAAAGTGTCATGGTATGCAAGAATGGTGAAATAATTAGGATTAATATTGCTTAATTAATTGAACTTAATATCGAATATCCTCTTCGTCTGATTCATATTTTATAATAATGAGGAACCGGTGTCAGTGTTAGTGTCTTCAAGAACAATATTGACGATTGTGCTTTTTTCAATGCAAATTTTTGTCGAGTCGAACTAGATTAATTTAGGTGAGGCTGGGTTATATTAAATGGGTCTTTCCGGTTTGGGGACTGCTACAAATTTTTACAAAACTTAGTAAATAATTAGTTTGCTATCTGATAGATGTTAGGTTAGGTTAAGTTAAATTTATTTAGGTTAAGTTAAGTTTATTTAGGTTAGATTAAGTTAGGTTAGGTTTAACAAACTAATTGATTTGCTAAATTTCGTAAAAATCTATAGCAGTCTGCCAAACCGAAAAGATCACGTTAAATTAATGATCAAAACGTTGCGGATAACATTTCCTATCGATAAAACGATCATATAGGCCTTGCACTCATTCAATAATTTGGTTTATGTAATATTTTTATACTGTTTTCTTATTTTTTATATAAATAAATTATAATATTTTATAAACAATCTTTAAAATAAAGTATAAAAACACTCTCAAATGAATATTTGAGAATGAAAATTAAAATCTGAGACATTCAACAATATAAATTGATTCTTTTTGTATAAATAAAATAACAAAGTCGCTATAAATAGTCTTCATCTAAATAATCTCCTATTGCGGTGAACGGTCCTTCATTTGAACTATTGGAGATATAATCTGGGGACAGATCATCTTCTACCGGAACGAGAACTGGAACTACTCTTGGCACAACTGATTCGTCAAGATTTATGTTTATGTCCGGTGTTGATGGTTTCTTATGGAACTTGTGTGCGTCGACTGGTCCTTCGGCAGGAGTAATTCTACTCGGCTTTGTAGGCCGAAAGATAAACGGAGGTCTTTTTGATGAATTAGGAAACTTTGGCTTCCTGGGAATAGGATTAAAAAATGTTGGAACACGATTCTTTGTATCAGTTACAGGATATATTGGGGCAGGAGTGCTCACAGTCATGGTTACTTGCGGAGGATACCTAGTGGGTTTCCAGGAAAATTTACTCTCATAATGGGATACCGGAATGAACTGGTTTGGTGGTGGTCTGGATTTGTTTTTGAAGGTGGTTTTGCTGATCGGTTTTTGATAAGAATAACTTTCTCCATTTGCCTTTTTTGAAAATTTATATCGTTTATTTGAGACCTTCCAGATATTAGAACTCTGCTTCTCGTTTTTATGATTGTTAACAACTAATATTCTTGGAAAAGAAATTTGTTTCGGTCTTTTATTATTAATGAAAGGGTTGAATGCATGAAAGTCTGGTTTTGGTTCGCTTTTCATGTCATCTCCGTCGCTGATAGATGAATCTGGGGAGTGATTTGGTTTTGATACTAAGGTCTCCTTTGGGGAAAAAACTGAAAAGAACTTCCTCTTTTTTAGATTTGATTTCGCAAAATAATTTTTAAAATAAAAACTTTTACCGCCTAAGCCATTTTGAGCGGAGTCTTCTTTACGTGGTACTTTCAAAAATAGGGATGTGGGGCCTTTGTACGGCATTTTAGTGGAAGGGAAATTTGGTGGATTGAGGTTAGCTTCATCTGAAAACTTACTTTTTTTGTTATTTGCAACTCCACAGCCATTTTCAACTGACCTTTTCATCATTTCGTAAGGTAAAGAAACGTAAGAGGATAGTTTGGAGGACTTTGTGGTTTGGTGCTGAACTTCATAATCATTGCATTAGTTAAAGGTTTGCTTTTGTGTTTTCAGATGTTTGAAGAAGTGAGTGGGAAGAAGTAGCGTGGCTGCTGTCTAAATTATTGGAGAAATTAGGCTTAAGAACGAATGAAGCGAAGTTTGATTCGATGCGCTCTGCACGTAGGTCACATGTGGGTAAAAACCGGTGTCATCAGCGTAGTACTAACATCTGTCTTCGGCCGTCGGGTAACATCACATAGTACTCCCCGTATGTGCGGTCGAAATTGCGAGTTTCGGCATGACCAAAATCTTGTTTAGAAGCATCGAAGACTTTATAACTGAAGTCGTAATTGGGACGAGTCTGGAAAGAAAAATCAGTTTTATTTCCTTTACTGAATTATTTCGCTACTGGGCTCTAATCAATATTTCCTATACCTTCTCTAAAAATAAAAAAACAAAAGTATTGTGTTTTGTTTTAAGTAAAATTGGATCTGCGAAAGTATACCTTTGGTAACCTTATATATATATATTATATATACCTTTGGTAACCTTATTATATATATATATATACACCTTTGGTACCCTTATATATATATATATATATATATATATATATATATACCTTTGGTACCTTATAATATATATAATTTTTCATTATATAATATTATATATATATAATATATACCTTTGGTAACCTTAGTTAGCTTCCGCCCGAATTGTTCATTCTGACGAAGGTCCAAACTTTACTCCACCTTAGACCTACAGTTTTAACGTGGAATCCGAACCACGCCCCATCAGCAGCCCAGCGTCTTAACCACTAGGCCACCTAGGGTGCCCATTTATCTACCAACCACTTTCTTTTTGGATTGTGTGGAAGGATGAACAGCTGGGTTTTGCTGCGCGCCGGCTGCCGTCGGGTCTCGAACCCGGGGCCGATGGTTTCGTAGTCAGCGACGCTAACCACTACACTACCGAGGCGCATTTTCACATACTATATATATATATATATATATATTTCCGAACCTCATTTTCAAGGTAACCAAAGGACCAAATAATAATCAGTGAAGAGGGCCAGAAAGTGTAGCACAGCACAGCGCTCAGTCTAACTAATGCGGCCCTATTAGTATTACCAGCACCATCGGTATTCGAACACTCGACCTCAGTTCTTTACTTCGCTTATAACGAAACGGTGTTACCCACTGAGCTACGGGGCTGGCGAATATGTTAATGAATTCGATAGTTCAGAAAACATCCGATCCACTGACCTAAAAGAAACTATGTAAATTATTATTAATCTAACTCATTCTGCCCATCTAGCTGCTTACGTACCAAATGATTCCCATAAATTGAAGTCGCCACAATCAAGTATATTCCATTGAGAGTAAAAGACGATTGAGAGCATCTGTAAAAACAATTACGAAAAAAATTATTAGGACAATGTAAAAAAACGAAGGAAGCTGATGGTAATTGTAAAAAATGGCATTATGAACCTCGGAGACCTTGATTTCGGCTTTCTCCTTCTTACATAGGGGGGCAGGTGGCATTTTGCGGGCACTCACCCTTGGCCCCTTCTTTCTACATAAAAAAATATTAAGATATTATAGCGATAAAAGCTTATAATGATTATAAATATACTCGTGGCTGAGAATGCATTAACGTGACTTAACTAAATGATATCCTTTATTAATGGCTTTATTTACTTAGAGAGATAAAACAAAAGGAAGGAAATTAAAGTTACAAAATCGCGGAGAAAGTGGATTTCCGTATAGAACTACACCTTCTCTTCTGTTACAATTATCTGTACGGACTGCATCGTGGTGATGTCGTAACACCATTTACCGTTACATTAGCGAGATTAAGCAACGTTACGTCTGTTCACTAGTTAGATGGATAACCGTCCGCTGTGTTCAGATAATATAGCAACTCCGTGGTTCGGATCCCACGTAAAATTGTAGTAAATAACCGTTTCGTCACACGAATTTGACCGTTACGAAAGACGTAAAACAAATCCATATTATTTTCATCATTATTATTATTAATTTAGCTCCAGTGATTTCAGTATTTTACAGTACATAAATTATCGTGTAACTGAACAACTGCCACCAAAAGTCAGTCAAGGGTGAATATTTTTACTAAAATTTATCAAGGACGCGTTAATTATTATTAAAATGAAATTTAATTAATTTCCAATTTAGCTTCATATTTCGTATTAAGAGTTAATACAGTGAGTCAACTTATTGTTTTATAAAAAGAATTAATTTTTTAAACAAATTTTACGCTCTTTTTTGCTCTAATTACTTTACTGTGTGTGTGTATGTATATATATATATATATATATGTGTGTGTGTGTGTGTGTGTGTGTGTGTATATATATATAATATATATTGAAACCTAGGTTAATTTCTATAAATGAAAAAATTCTTGAAAGTCCAAAGTATAGAAAACTAATTTCACTAAATTTAACCTAACCTAACCTAATCTAACCTAACCTAAAGAGAATATTACACGTTAGACATGAAGAGAGAAAAGAAAAATCATAGATAAAAAATTTTCTATTTATCTTGGCTATAAAATTTTTAATATTTGATTTAGGTCAAGTCAGGTCAAGTTAGGTTGGATAACGGGTTTTAAGTTCTAGGTTATGTTAAATCGTTTTTATGTTTCGTAGTATTTGCTTGTGGAGGTACAAACAGCTGTATAGTGAAGCCAAAAGTTCGTAAGGACCAAATTATAAAATAATTGGAAATACACCAAAATATTTGTTTTATATTAAAATTATTATGATACCTATTTTTCTATTAAAAAATTTCCCAAAGCCTTAGTGCTCTGGTCCGTCTGAAAAAACGTGCCTTTCGAAAGGTTCCGGCTGCAATCTACTGAATCACTAAACCTGAGAACACGCTATGAACTAAATACAGGGTGTCCCATAAGTCTGGAACTATAGGGTAAAATAAGTAATTCATGTTTTTCCGTTTACGCAAGTGCCCATGATATCTTTGAGTAAGGAAGAACGCATCCAGGTAATTCTGCTCGTAGCGAGGAGCCCCGATCTCAGCCCGTTGGATTTTTATCTCTGGAGTCACTTGAAGGCGTTGGTCTACGAGGAGAAAATTCAGAGTGTTGCACATTTGCGGGAGCGCATCATCGACGCATGTAACACCATCACTCCTGATACCATTCGCCGTGTGTTTGCTGACTGGATATCTCGTCTGCATTCGTGTATCAATAATAATGGTGGACACACTGAACACGTTCTGTGACTAAAAACCGTTTTTATTGCCGTTTTTATCATTTTGCCCTATGGTTCCAGACTTATGGGACACCCTGTATAATCTGTTAAGTTAGATTAAGATAGTTTAATCGGGTCTCGACAATTAATCGTTCGATGATTATTCGTATTAAGAAAATTATATTTACTCGTTTTTAAATGCTCTCGTAAAAGGCTCTGCTTTCAGTTAAGCGCAAATTCAATCAAAGCATTTAGTTAAATTGAACCATTAAATTGGCCAAGGCCGAAGGAGAGGACTAGTTCGAGCGACGTTTTTCTATCACGAAAATTTGGGCTGCGTTCATCTTAGCGAAACGTTACAGAGTGGCTGTGGATGTCATTCGTGATTAACACTGATGTGACCGCCCCTCCTTCAGTGGTTACATTGGTTGCTTGCTACGATTCATTCATATTTAATTAAGTGATTATCTCTCTCAAATATTCATTGCATTGTAAAGTTATGCTACAGAAAATGGTCGCATTGAAATTGGGCCATGCATAATTTCAGTGCAGCACATCGAGTTTAATATATGTATATTAATAATAATAATTAATAATAATAATAATAATAATAAATAATAATAATAAATAAATAAATAAATAAGTGAAACTGTAAATGATGAAAATGAAATGATGAACGTTAATTATAAAACAGCAAAATCATACTCGAACCCGAATACTGTCTTTGACTGGATGTGTCAGTCACTTAAAAAAAAAATTCTCCATTTATGTTTCTGAAGACAATAAAGGCAACCTCACACTAATTTTGTCCGGTTCGTCTTTCGCATCGATTCTATCACTCGTTATGTCGTGATTAACGTTCAAATGCTTCATCTCGCGTTGCAAAGCGCTTTAAGAAAATTCAACTATTCAACATCAACACACACACACATACACACACGCACACACACACACACACACACACACACACGGAAAATCACTTCTTCTTTGGCATAAAGTAAATAAATAGTAGGAGCTGAAATAAAAATTTTAAGTTAATAAAATTCTTACATTTAATTAATAATTCAAATATTGAATTAAAAATAGTTCTAAACTGACAAGTTAATTCATTGTATAACTCACGTTTGGTCAT
Source organism: Bathynomus jamesi (assembly GCA_023014485.1). Classification (NCBI taxonomy): domain Eukaryota; kingdom Metazoa; phylum Arthropoda; class Malacostraca; order Isopoda; family Cirolanidae; genus Bathynomus; species Bathynomus jamesi. The sequence goes on along the minus strand of JAJOZX010001577.1, from coordinate 697,456 downwards.
TATTCCGCGAGATGCTTACACCCACGCTTCACGATATTCCATCGATGTCACCATGAGTTCTGCAGTCTGTATGGTAATCCCATATTTGTACTGCCCACGCTCAAACCGAGCACCCGGACGATGCCCATTCCACATCCCGAAAGTTCATGGGTTAGGTTAAGGAAAAAGTTAAGATCAAACTATATGAGGTAAGGTTAGGTTAGCTTAGCTAAGGTTGGATTAGGCTTACTTAAGTCACGTTTGGTTACGGTTGAATTAGGCTGGGTTGGGCTATTATACCTTTCCATATTCAAAGGACTAACGAAAAATTAGAGAATATTTCATCCCGAAGAGAAATTCATGAAGAATTTCTACCCTTTAAATTTGAATGGAAAAATCTTCGAAATTTGGCAGCGAATTACTTGTAAGGTTTATTTCGTTGTTTTATCCCCCAATATTTATCTAATTTTATAATTAGCATTATTCCAACACGTAATATTGCGAAAAAAAGTTCTCCGAAAAACTAGAATTTCAAAGAAGCTTCAAGTATTATTAAATTTTTGTTTTTACATTTTTGCGCGTCAGAGTTAAAAAGCGCCAAGTCTTGGAGCTTTTTTATACCGTAAAAGAAAGATGGAGCTTTTTATCACCAAAACAAACTCAATTTTTACCTTAAACGTTTTTTTATACCGAGACTAACACCCTTCCCGTCAATGCCAAGTCGCAGATTGACCTCTCGGAAACTGCGGCCTGCGGGAGGGCTCCTGATACGCTTTGACGCGAGTTTTATTTCTTGAAAAAATGTCGATTTGGCGCTTTTTAACTCTGACACGCAGACTTTACCTTCTTCGTCGAAAATAAAACATATCAAAAGAAGACAAAAAATAATAATTAGTACATACATACAAATATACATACATACATACATCATCAAAATCTCATTTCCCAAATGAGGTGGGGTGAGAAGGCAGACGTACTCGGATATAAAAATAAGAAAAAGAAAAGGTAATAAAGGAGAGAAAAATCGGAAACTAAGGCATACACATTCATTCATACTGGCATCCTGGTGAACCCCGTCCCCCATCCCAGATGGCTAAATTCTACACCTGCGGCGCTTCATATACCATGTGTAGTGATGCTTCCAGACTTTGTCAAAAATAAAAGAGACAGTTACTAATTAGTAATTAGTAATAATTAGTAATTTTTAAACTTTTATCTATTTTTATTTATTTATGTATCTATTATTATTATTATTATTATTATTATTATTAATATTATTATTTTCTTCAGAAGAATACAATATAAAAATAACGAATATGATAAACCAAATCTGATAAACCAAACCTGAATCTGATAACGAATATGATAAACAAACTCACGACTTCCGACAAAACCGGAAATAATTGTAGATCTTGTTTTCAGATTAGAGTTACTATATCGTAACCTATTCCAGAACTAATATTAACTTCCGGAATATATATATATATAATAGCAACAAACTGTAAACTATTTTTGTTAACCTCTTTCTTATTTGTAATAAGTAGCAATTTAATTTAATCCAGTTAACACTAGGATTATTACCGGAAGAAAAGTGCTTTACAATTGTTACCGGTTTCCACGCTTTATCGCTGTTGTTTAATTAACCCTTTTCTAAATTCTTATCAGCTCATTTGTTTTTTAAAGAGCTGTATTCGAAAGTACTCTGATGGATTGTTAATGTTTTCTTTTCTGTGGGTATATACAGGGTGAGTTAAAAGTCTTGCCTCAAAAATAAATGCTTTTGAGGCAGGAGTTCTGACTCACTACATATATATATATATATATATATATATATATATATAAAATTTGGTAGAGGGGATGAGGGTTTGGGTTTTTGACAACTGTCATGATCGACCTGTGTTCGACCCCTTTGCAACAGCTTACCTCATTCGGGGGATATTTTTTTTTGTGGTACCCATTCATCTGTAACCAACGGAAGGATGAACAGTCGGAGTGAGCTGTGCGCCAGTTTCCCTCACCGTGAATTTAACTCGGGGCGATGGACTCGTACTTAGCGACGCGAACCACTGCACCACCCAGGCTCTATATATATATATATATATATATATATATATTGAAATACTTTAAATATAATATGAAAAATCTTGAATTAGTTTCATTGATCGTAACAATTGGGCCCCCCCCATTTTTATGGCATTCTACTTAATTAAAACCAATGATTAAAAATTAAAAAGTAATCAGTGAACTTCATAAGAGATCCCTTCATAAATATACATTCTTCTTCTTCTTCTTATTATTATTATTATTATTATTATTATTAATAATAAAAGGAATGCTTATTATTACCTATTATTGCCTATTATGCAACCAATACTGGATACATTTCGAAAGATATTGACGTGATGTCTGTTCATTTACATGCGAGAGATGCTCCACTTATGTTCTGTCGAACTGTGGTCGTCTTGCAATGAATACGAAATCGTGACATCAGAGATGAGATTCCCCACTAATTCGTGTAATCCAAAAATATTATCTGTTTAGGATTTTCACATAAGGAATGCGCTCGTCCCTCATTCGGCGAAGGAAACTTCACAAATGGAAAATTGATAAACCGAAAAATTCCTTGATATACACCAAACTTCTCTTTAAAACTGGTCCGATTAATGGAATTAAACCAATTATTTCGGCGCAAGTGAAAGGTTTGCAAACAAAACTTTCTTTAATAAATAAAGCTTTACAAAGACGACAAATAGACATCCATTTCACGAGTGAAATAGAAAATTGAAATAAACACCTACGAGTATTACTTAAAATATTTTTCTAATGCGGAAGCGTTAACATATATATATATATATATATTATATATATATATATATATATATATATATATTATATATATATATATATATATAGTTAAGAAAGTAACATAAAAAAAGTGTTGCAATGAGGTTTCACGACAACGATCTTGTAAATCAGTGCTCCTTTCGTTATATCTAGCATGCACGTGCTATATCGAAATTCTTGTTGTATGTTGTATGTATTGTATTGTATTGTATATATATTTCAGTTGAAGGAAGTACTTGTTGCAATTGCAACCAAAAGGAAAAAGGAATTCAAGAGATTAAAAACAGCGATTCAATTCCCCTTTCACTGTAGTTTTTCTAAGGTCTCACAAACAAATGCTTTCTTTGTTATGTAAACCATACTTATTATGCAAATTATAATATATACAGTATATATATACATATATACACACACACTCGTATATATTATTTATTTATTTATTTAAAAAAAGAATACAGGGTGGACCATAAGTCGCTTTACCGAAGCGAATTTCGTTATAATACGAAGGTAAAGTGACTTATAGTCCACCCTGACTATCTTACGATATCTCTCAAGCACTTCATATATATATATATATATATATTATATATATTATATATATATATATATATATATGTGTGTATGTGTGTGTGTGTGTGTGTGTGTGTGTTTAAGAGCAAAGGCGTTGCATTTGTTACATCTATTTTTTTGCATAATGTCACGCAAGTGATTTTAGCAGTATTTATTCCTTATGTAAATTGATGTGAATGACGACATATTTTTACTTCTTGGTTTTTCTCTCTAAAAGTCAAATGACCGAAACTGAACCGGATTTTCGTTTACGGTTTTTACTCTCACATTTGCCATTTATATTCCACTTTCTTTCAGGGCAACATTAAATATAATTACAAGGAGCCATTTATTATTATTATTATTATTATTATTATTATTATTATATTATTATTATAAGTTTAGAAGTACTTCAATTAAACGTTTGTAGATACAGATCGATCGCCATAGTTATTCAAATGACTTTGAATTGCAAATAACATTTGCAACGCCTTTTCGTAGAAGGGGAATTACGAAAGGGCAAAACGAACGCGCCTTCAAAGTCTCTTTGAAAACCGTTCAGCCAGAAATTGGAAGGAATAAAAGACGATCAGAGCCAGTTTTGTAACCTCATTTCAGAGAATGACAACCGCATTTCATGAATCAGAAAGTAAAGTTATTTGAAATAACGTTTCGTCCCTGTTCACTTGTCTTCTGCGTTCTACGAAGACGATCTGCCAAAAAAAAGACCTTCACGAAGGAGAGGATGTCTCTAGTCTGCGATTCGCCTAAGTCTTCAGAAATGTCACACGACCTTTTAGTAAGGTAATCTCTCTCTCTCTCTCTCTCTCTCTCTCTGTATATATATATATAATCTCTTTGTTTTTATATCGTCTTCCTTACTTTACCACCATTCCTTAACTATTTCACAGGAACGACTTTCTCCATTACCCAAGGGTAAATTTCTTTCTTTCGACCATTTCAAGAACTCACTCCAAATGTATATCAAAAACACTCACTAAAAACGTTTATGTTCTTTTTCATCGCTTTAGAAAACTCTTCAGACCTCAACAGGTCAAACCGTTTAATTGTGAGTTTAATCACCTCCAAAGCACGCGGAAAAAAGTGCAATGCACTTGATTTTTGAAAGGTAAGGAAATTTCAAAATATAGCTTTAATTGTATTTTCCTGTCATATTTATCTGATTTTAATAGTGTAAATACAATAAAAACGTAATATAATACAAAGAAAGAGGAACTACTTATTACTAATTTGAATCAGTATCATATTTCTGATCGTTGTAGCAACGGCAGACATTCACTGCCTGTTTGTTTTACTTATAACTGAATTTTATATATCTATTTAGATTTTTTTGGGGGGCGGACGGGCATTTATTCCTACTTTCATACTTAAAATATTTCTTTTTTCCATCAAAGCAGGTTGTGTAGCTAAATGTATCAATGTGTCAATTGAAAAATTAAAATAAAATAAAGTTACAGTGAACGAACTTGAGGGTGCCTCACTTTTAGAAGAAAAGATGATCATGAATAAAATAGACTGTTGAAAAGTTTCACGCTCCAAATGTTGAGTTAATTTCTACATGCGACTACTTTACACTTAGCATCATTCCCATTTGCGATCCGAAAGTTGGAATACTCGAAGTGAAAATTCTAGGTTATATTTGTTGGGGGGGAGAGGAAGAGCTTCCTGGTTTGGGAATATGTAAAATGAGACCGTTACTCAATTACTCAGGCTTGAGGGGTACTTCTAATTTGAGGTGGGAGATCCTAGAGTGGTAATGCAAATGAATCAATTTTAGAATCACCTTCTTTGAAATTCCCACTTTCTCATTCTTGGACAAAGACTGAAATGGAAATGATCGAGATTGGAAAAAGACCACCAAGAGTTTAAATTCTATATAAAAAAAAAAAAAAAATTACTTAACACATTTCCTGGCTTGGTTTACGTTGAACATTATTATGAAGAGAACGACGATGAAAATTAGGGGACCATTGGAAATACAACGATCCACAAATCGCCAAATTACCCCCTAGCAGAATTTGGCGATTTCATCAGGTATTTTTTCGTTCTGGTGGAAATACCTTTGTGTTTATCGATCCATAACTTTATGTTGGTGAATCAAACTACCAACGGGAATAAATCGTAGAAGTTAAAACTGTTGGGGCCTTTTTTTTATTTTAAAGATGAACCATTGCAATTTTAACTTGGTTAATTTTTTTTCAACCAATTTCTTGGTAACCTTTTTTTTGCCTACATACTACTTACGCATTAAGGAAAGAGATGGATTAAAAAATTTCCTTGAAAGGATCAAAATTTGTCATGAAGTAAATTATATGATGAATAAATTCTGTTGCTCAGTTTGGTTCAATATAACTGAAATAATTGTTCCCAGTCCGGTGTAGAGCAGTTTTTGGTACACTAATGTTTCAAGTTTATTGTAATGCTAATATCTTAATAGAAAACCGTCAACAAGGGCTAGTCGACAAGGTTCGAGCTTAAGATTTCTGTTACAGTTTGCTCTCACTAACTATAGAAATAACAAAACACACACACACACACACACACACACACACACACACAGAAAAAAGTTAAATGGCTAAAAAAGTCACCTTCAATTTTTGTAAAAAATTGAATATAAATTCTACACAAATAGGACTTTCCTTAAAAGTAAAAATTAAAATGGTGTGTTTGGATCTTCACAGACTTCATTCTTGCCCATCAATGCAAATCTCAAAATCTGAGCTGAAAACGCTTAAATTGCAAGAAATACGTTACTTTCAGCTTTTAAAATAAACTGTAAAATATTTAATCATCGCAGAACCTTTCAGAAAGTGCAAAACCTGGAATAGTTGATCAGATATTTAATACACGCTAATTCGGAAAGTTTACAAGGACGTTGATGACGTAAAGTCTATAACGGATAGTTCGCCTCGAGTTACCTTTTTGGATGGCTCACAAACATGGTGGAGAGGAGTCAGTTTTGTTTTCTTTGGTAAAATCATATTCGTTTGAATAGCCTATATACAAAGTAGATTGGTTCGTGTTGCATAAACGCACGCACACACACACACACACACACACACACACACACACACACACACACACACAGTCGCGAGAAAAGTTCGTCGAAAAAAGAAATTGAAAAAAGCCTCCAAAATTGCCAATTAGTAATTATTTCTTTTCCTTTGATATTTTATTTCTTATGGCGAAAATAATGAAATTTCAACCCCCCCCCCCCCCTCCCCTCCAACCTCCACCACCCTGAATTAGTGTTTTTTATTGAATTTCTTTCGGCGAACTTTTTTCTGCTAGTGTACACGTTGCAATAATTATTATAATTGTAAATATCAAATAACGAACTAAACTTTACGAGAATTTTGCGTGCAAAATTTCTCGGAGATTTTGACCTAAAATTTGCGAGCAAGAAATTCTTCAAAAATTAATTTTTGGAATTTATTTTTGGTTATTCGTTACTCTTTTGTTTGAATATTTTTTTAAACATTGTATGGTGGGCGATATTTAGTAAGAAGGCTCTATAAAACATAGTAGTTACGGTATATATATGGAAAGGTAACCCAACCTAATCTAATTCAACCACCACCAAACGTAACCTATAAGTAAACCTAACCTAACCTAACAGCTAATCTAACTTACCCTTACCTCATATTGTTTGATCTTTAATTTTTGTCCTTTAACCTAACCCACTTTCGGGCATGTCGAGTAGACGTAATGCGGGTACAAGGTTTGACCGTGGATAGAGCGGAACCCACGGTGGCATCGATGGACGGTCATGAGGTGTGGGCGAGAGCATCTCGTGGAATAATAACCATCCATGAGTTATAGAATGACTTAACTTGGTAGTTGAGGGTTATTCTTAATTCAATATTTGGTTTATTAGTTAAATCTTATGATTTTGTTAAATAAAACTTTTTATTTCAGCTCCGCAATTTATTTACGCTAACACCAAAGGAGAAGATATGATTTTCTTTAAGTATCATGTTTGAGAGAGAGAGAGAGAGAGAGAGAGAGAGAGAGAGAGAGAGAGAGAGAGAGAGAGAGAGAGAATTTTGACGTGAGATGAAGTATTGAAAAGTCGATTATAACAAAGATAAAATCGATGACGGGAACCAGGCGGACAAAAACGAGAATTTTCTCATTTTTATTCGTATTCAACCACACACACACACACACACACACACACACACACACACACACACACACACACAACATATATATATTATATATATGCAAAAGATCACCCCCACCAACGTTCAAACTCACCACCTCTTGAATAAAAATGATTCGAACCCTGGTAGTGGCGATTTCTTTTATTACACAAAATCATGCGTGTTCATGTAAGATATTCTACACACACACACACACACGCACGCACCAAACCCAGAACCATATGTTAACATTCGTGCTTTAACTGTTACATATATATTTATATCTCTCCTTACAAGGGGTAAGGCTCATGCAAGTCTCTTCCCACTTTTTTGCGTTGTCCAATCTCATCCTTGGTTCTCCCACTTCGAGCATAGGTTAGGTTAAATTCGATTAAGTTAGGTCAAATCTGCAATTCTTACGTTTGAACAATGATTGGCGTCAAGTGTAAAGCTTTCGTTTAAGGGTTAAATTGTGGTCATGTCGATATTCACCGTTTCGCGTAGATCAAGTAACATGAGCGGTATTGGGCCTGTTCACCAGCTGGTTGTTGTTGTTTGGAGGGGGTTGTTTAACCTCCTTCGCAACATCTGAGATCATACGACGGAGGGAACCTACAGCTTTACGTGGGATCCGAACCACGGGTCGCTACATAATCTAGAGGCGGAGGACGGTCTCCCAGCTAACTACTCTCCAGATCCAATGTCGCTTAACTTCGCTGATCGTCGGGAAGCGATGTTACTACAAAGTAGTTGGATTGGGGACCGTCTTCTGCTTTCAGATGATGTAGCGACTCGTGGTTGGGATTCCGGGTTAAGCTGAAGCAGCTGCAAGTTCCCTCTATCATATGACTTGGTTGCAGGCCCACCGAGAGGGTGGGGATACCGGGGAAAAATCTCCGGGGCCCGGAGAGAGGGGAGATAAAATCTAAATATATTAATACAGCAATTGATTAAATAAGAGAGAGAAGATATGACAAATAAATGTAAACAAAACAATACAAAAAAACATTCCTAATAAAATACTGAGTAACAGAGGGGTGGGGGAGGCATATACCAATCCTTCCTCGGGGGCTCGGGGCAGCTCTCGACGGCCCTGCTTGGCTGTTAGGACGGATACAAAATCATGCATTTAACGAGACCAACGCTTATCATAATGAATATTTGTTGCGGGAAATTGAAAAGACCAAAACGGTAAAGGGATTTTCCACGTTTAAAAAATTATAAAAAACTAAATCTCTCGTCAAAAAAATAAAAATAAAAAATAATATATATATATATATATATATATATATATATATATATATAATATATATACATACCGTATGTACGTAAGTAAATGTTTTCTGTCACTGAAATATCACTTCATGAATCAATTAATTAGCACTACATTTATGCAGGAACACTACATACACAGAAGCTGAATAGGGAAATGTGTTGTGGTGCTCAGATCTTACCTCGACCACTTCTATTTCGAGTCTCTAAAAGTCGACTGGGAAACAAAAGTTTCGCCTTCGCTCGCGTAGACTTCGCGTGACGTCATCAGAGGATAATCTTTGCGATGAAAGCATTTTCGAAAGAGAAGTGCCAATTATGTTATGTAATGTTTCATATTTTTTCTTACTATTTTTTATCGTTACTGTGGCACGGAATATTTGGAGGATGGGGTACAAAAGTAAAACTTATATTCATAAATTCTATATAGAAATCAAAAAATCTTTAATAATATTAATTTTATTTATCTATTTTAAGCGTTATTTTATACGCATTGCGTATATTATTACGTATTGCCTTAATAACGCTTTCGTGTTGTACATATGCTAATATCCATTCTAATTACGAAAGATTCACTGTTCACAAATCAGACTAAAATAGTCTTCCTTCTTATCTACGGAATGTGTGTGTGTGTGTGTGTGTGTGTAACTATTTACACGAAGATCAATTCCGGTCACTCGGAATGCGTTGAGTTTGAAGCAATTATGAGATTTTTCGTGGAGATAATGTCACTGGAGATAATGTAACTGTTCTTTTCAGCTCAAAGGGATCGCTTTTTTTTTTTGCGAGCCTTCCGGATGTCGAGGTAAACTATTCGTTATAGATTTTACCGTGTCGTTGTTCGTTAACATTTACCAAGTAAAATACATTAGATATTTCATTAATCATTGCAGGTTCTGCAATTTCTGTAAGACTATGCAATAGCTACAATGGAGTATTTAATTAAAAGTTGAGGACGACGGAATTTTTGCAGTTTTAATGTTTTTTAGTTCAGTTTTTTAAATTTTATTTTCAGTGTTGATTTCGTGAGTAGAGAATGTCAGAATTTTAACCTAAAATTATACAGGGTGACCCATAAATAACTTACGTAAATAATTTTTATAACTTTTTTTTTATTACCCTGTACAGTAACTCCCCGAGTTACGTCGTTAATTGGTTCCTGAGCCTCCGACGTAAGTCGAAAATGACGTAACTCGAAATTTACTCTTGTAAGGCACGGATAAATTACCGTACTGGCAAAGAAGCTTTAGTTACACGTTTGAGGGCCCTAAGATTTTCTGAGTGGTACACCAAGATGGGTTTTAACTTAAAGTCACCAGCTGCATTACCACCAAGAAGGAGAGTTAATTTGTCATTTGAGACTTTATACCAAGGCATAGTCTTCGCCTATCTCCCAATGTATGATCTCTCTGGCATTTTTTTCTAATACAAGCCAGTGTCATCAACATTAATTAAAAATACACTGAGGCACATATTCCCCTTCAACAATAATGTCTGACAAAGTTTTAGGAAATTCACTAGCTGCTACTTCATCCGCACTGGCAGCCTCGCCACTGACCTTAATATTATGTAAATTGGCACGAGCCTTAAATCTATTAAACCACCCATGGCTCGCGCTAAATGTTCCCTCAGAAGAACACTCACCCTGTTTACTTTTAACATCGTTATAGAGAATTAAAGCCTTTTCCTGAATTAACATAAAGCTTATCGGAATACGACGCTGATGCTGATCTTCCAGCCACACACTTAAAAGTCTCCCCATCTCCTCCATAACTGTACCCCTTCTTTTTTTTTTTTTTTTTTTTTTTTTTTTTGTCCCTACCGTAGGATGACTCCAGCCGAGGCTACGAGCTATGTCGATAATGTTCTCGCCCATTTCATTTCTTTTTATTACGTCAATTTTTTCCTCCATAGTAATACTACGCGCGAGCAATTTAAAATTAATATTTTTATATTTTTTTATAGTTTTATATTTTTTTAATTTTTAGTCCCATATACGAACGACGTAACTTCGGGAAGACTTAATTCGGACGGACGTAACTCGGGGAATTACTGTATTTTTATATTTTATGAAAGTATTTTAAATGTCTAAAATTTCAACTCGGAGTTTTTCGAAAATCAAAGTTGGTTTGTTATTTGCAATTTAAGCGTTTTTATCTCTGGACTTAGATGGTCAAGGACTACATCAGGATATTGATGCAATGCTTTAGTTTCTGGATTAAATGAATGTTTTTCAATACGAAAACTTTTCCCTGTTTCACAAAGGGTGAAGAGTAAAGTATATTAGAACATTAATATACTTTAAAATTTCAACATTTGATGAAAGTATTTTTAATGTAGAACATTTTTTGCTTAAACCCGGTTGTTGGCTCATCCGCCTTCACAGTTTTGTTGTCTCGTGAGTGCATGCCGTCATTTTAGGGCGTAAATAAAAGCCAGAAATCCTTAATAACGTACACATTTCTGACCTAAAATCCACTTTTTTAGAATGTTAAGTTGCAAACCCACTGAAGTATGTTGCACGTATCATAAAGAGAAACTAAGCCATCATCCATTGAACAACAGTTGTGAAAAATGAGGAATGGTATGTAGGATTTTTTGAGTTTTTTATGTTGTTTAAATAGTAAAAAATTTCGAATTACTTCAGAGGAAATTGGAAATTTGGAATTCAGTTGTGTGCCCGACGCTAAATTATAGTTTTGCAATGATCTCATTTGACTTACTACTCATATATATATATATATATATATATTATATATATATATATATATATATATATAATTGTGAAATTCATCCCATATATATATATATATATATATATATATACACATATATACACAGGGTGTACACAAAGTCCTTTCCCGATTATGAAGTTTAATTAATTACATGAAATCCAAAGACACAGTAATGCTTTGTTTTGCATGTTGTTGCATAATATGTACAGGGTGGGCCGTAAGTTTCCATACATAGGAAAAATAAACATTTTTTTATGGACAACCATTTTTATTTATATAATATGCTCTACATGGTTGCCATTGTTTTGAAAACACATTTCAATACGTGTTCCCCACTGTTGATGAACACGCATTAGCACAGTTGACGTTATGCTTGTAATGGCGTTGGTGATACGTTCCTTTAGATGATTTATGTCTCGTATCTTTTCCTGATACACCATGGCCTTCAAGTGCCCCCAAAGATAGAAATCAAGGGGGGTGAGATCTGGGGATCTGGGAGGCCACTCCACAGGACCACGCCGACCAATCCAAGCATCCGGAACTGCTGATCCAAACACCGACGCACGTGAAGACCATAATTTAAATTTTCCTATGTATGGAAACTTACGGCCCACCCTGTATATATCAAGTTTATTATGTTTTTCATTAGATCTCAACATGTGCGCCGTTAGTTACACGTAGCACATCCAAGCGAAATTCGAGTTCACGCCATACGTTTGCCAGCATATCTCTCGTGACACTGTTGATGGCATTGCAAATCCTTGCACGAAGAGTGTTAGCGTCAGCAACAGGAGTATGGTACACATACTCCTTTACATATCTCCACAGGAAAAAATCCAGGGGCATGATATCGGGGGATCGTGGAGGCCATGGCACCGGCCCATTGCGCCCAATGCATTTTCCTGGAAAAGTGGTGTTCAAGAACTCACACACTAACAAGACTCTGGTGTCTTGCTGTAAAATGATGGATGATTGAAGGTCTTCCAACTGGGGAGCTACAAAGAACTCGAGCATGTCCAGGCACACTTGTGCCGTAACTTTCTTTTCAGCAAAGAAGAATGGGCCTATCACCTAATCAGTCATTAATCCACACCAAAAATTGACAAGAAAAAAACTTGATGTGTCATGTAACAACATGCAAAACAAAGCATTACTGTGTCTTCTTTGGATTTCATGTAATCAAAATTTATAATCGGGAAAAGACTCTGTACACCCTCTCTCTCTCTCTCTCTCTCTCTCTCTCTCTCTCTCTCTCTCTCTCTATATATATATATATATACAAATGCCTCCACCAAGATTCGAACCCAGCACCTCTTGAATAGCAGACAAGATTGCTACCACCACGATAACAACGCAAAAGTTAGTACAACCTGGTGGATAGTTCAACACCCGAGGGAACACATAACGCTTTCTCGTTCAAATGTGATTTGCGTTCAGGATCACTGGATTGAATTATTTTATTGCATTAAAGTCTCTTCTTATTTATTTTATACGTATATTCAAGGATTCTGACCTTTTCTTTCATCGAAATGTCGCAAGTTTGGATTTCAATTTCGAGTCCCTCCTACCAGTCTCTTTTTATTTTATATATAAAATATTACATACATAAAAAAGGATGAAAATGAAAGCGCTAACCATGGGAAGATTACTTTTATAACTTCGGTTAGAACTTTAAAACTAATCCATGAAATTGTGATATCAGAACGTCAGAATTCACAAATGATATTTTCTTTATTTACTAAAACACTTTGACTTACAACGTGAATTATCGCGGGTAGCTCCACAATAGACTTCATTGTTTAGCGACATCCGACATTCGGAAGCATCATACACAGTACATCAAAATGACTCGTGTAAGGCATACACAGTACATCAAAATGACTCGTGTAAGGCATACACAGTACATCAAAATGACTCGTGTAAGGCATTACAAGCTACTATTAATTTGAGACATTTAGACAGTTAATAACTCATGAAAGGTAACTCATAACACCCCATGATTCTTTGAAATGCCTCATACAGAGTCATTAAAAAAAATAAAAGTGTCTTAACAAAGACACTCAGTTAGATGAACAAAAATGCCTCAACTCGAGTCACTTACTGGTTGTGTATGTATAAAAGCTTCCAATACTCTGTTTTGACGCTCAAAAAGTTCACCAAACTATATTCAGCCACTAAAACACCTCTTTTTTCAAAATGAGTTAATGAGCTTTGATAAAATAAAAAAAATTGCATAAAAAAATAATTTCTTTCAGTGATAAACCGAAATTTAGACGATAAAAACTTACTTATTTAATAATAAATATAATCAGACGACAATTAAGTTTTTGAAAGACAATTATAAAAAAACATAAACGGTTTTTCTTCAAGAAACATTGTGGCCATTCGCTTTGTTATAGCATTCCACAATTGAAAAAAAATAATTCTGAAAGTTTTTTGTTATACAGGGTGGGCCGTAAGTTTCCATACATAGGAAAAATAAACATTTTTTTATGGACAACCATTTTTATTTATATAATATGCTCTACATGGTTGCCATTGTTTTGAAAACACATTTCAATACGTGTTCCCCACTGTTGATGAACACGCATTAGCACAGTTGACGTTATGCTTGTAATGGCGTTGGTGATACGTTCCTTTAGATGATTTATGTCTCGTATCTTTTCCTGATACACCATGGCCTTCAAGTGCCCCCAAAGATAGAAATCAAGGGGGGTGAGATCTGGGGATCTGGGAGGCCACTCCACAGGACCACGCCGACCAATCCAAGCATCCGGAAACTGCTGCTGATCCAAATACCGACGCACGTGAAGACCATAATGAGGTGGAGCTCCATCTTGCTGGAAGTAAACTGGGAAGTTACCTTCCTCGTTTAGCAGGGATGGGAAAATCTCTTCTTGCAACATGTTAAGATACCTTTCGGCATTAAGATTTCCACTGACAAAAATTGGTCCAATAATTCTGTCACCCCATATCCCAGCCCACACCATCACTTTACCGGCACCTTGCATCTTCGTCGGACTCAGCCAGTTAGGGTTAGCATTACTCCAATAACGTAAAAATTTGCTTCATCAGTAAACAAGATCTTACGTCAAACGCATATTCTTAGGGTATCTGAAACATAAAAACAAACGTTTAATTTTTCCTATGTATGGAAACTTACGGCCCACCCTGTATTATCATACATAGAAATTAACACTTTCCCCAAATAAATAATAGCTTTTATTCGCTAATTCTATTTATTCATTTTATTCGCTTTTATTCATTTCATGAGGTAAAAAGTGTTCCAAAACACGCGATGAGAAAGGAGAGGGAGTAAGAAATAAAGTCACGTTTTGAATCGATATATTGAAATTGACAATTAAAAACAGGATTAAAAAAAAATCCAACTGTTTAAATATTTTTATAAATTAACAATCTCACGATTGTTATACGTAAAAATAAATTAAATTTATTGGGTTAATCACTTGAAGCGTCATGTTTTAGCAAGCTGATTTTGGGGATCACATTCTGTCGCTCGTCCTGTACGTTAAATGCATTTTGTTTGATTTCTGTGTGAAACTATGGAAAACCTGAAGTGTCTGTTTACTTTTGTTAACTCTTTGTGTATATATATATATATATATATATATATATATATATATAAAATTAGGTAACAGAATGTAATTTGAGATGTAATTCTCCGAAAATGTAGACTTGTACTGAAGAGTGAAATTTTTACGAGTACTTGCATGAAAAAAATAAAGGAAGAACCAGAAACTGGAGGATTCCTTGATTTTACGTTCTGTATTTATTCGTCCGTAGAATACCTGCATGGAAAGCGTTACAGAAAGAGGTTTCTTTCCTCAAGGCAATTATTTGTACAGAGTGTTGCAAGTTGAAGGAGACCACAGACTGCGTGCACCTAGTAAAATGGCACTGGTCATATATACTTAATTATTACAAAGTGTTTTATTTCATAAACTCTAAATGTACATAAGTTGAAATAGAATTTTTATATTGTTTTGTAGCCATTTTGATTTTACTGTGCTACAGGGTGTTTCATAAGTCCCTTAACCTTCACCCTATTCTAGTAAAAATAAGTGAGGGTAGGGGGCTTATGAAACACTCTGTAGAATGTGTTTTTTTTTTTCGTAACTCCTTATAAAATACTACGTATATTTCAACAAGCATAAAGGTGTCTCTGAGTGTGGTTTATAGCCTATTAATTAATTTTAAAGAAATTATTTTTAGAGTCGCCTAAAGAATGATTCGTTGATGAAAAAGTAGCTTACATTTCTATATGACGTTTAGGAGATGGTACATAGTAGTGATAATTACATCATATAAGGACAAGAATACAAAATGTCAGCTGTAATGACGGTGTGAAGAAATAGTTTACCGTATTCATCGGAATTATAGAAGTGTTCATGCCATCAGTGACTATAGAAATCCTCACGAGTGAATGATTCGTAAATAATTCATGAAATGAATTATTTAGAATTTTAAGGATTCCCTTTAAAAAGGCTAAATTAATCCTTCATCAACAAGTTCGTTGTTATTTCCCTTTTTAATGCATTTATCGATCAATTCATCTTTGATCGCAAAAGGGAAAAATTTCGTTTGCCATCTATCATTACATGTATATAGATGGTCTTAACGATTTGGACTGTCAAAAGCTAATGTTTAATCCTTTAACAACGCGTTAATGTTTCCTTAAACAAAACAGTATAGATTTTATTGTTACTCAAAACTAAATTAACTTGTCACTGAAATGACGAACATTTTGGGTTCCTTTTCCGGCAACGAAACGACAAAACATGCAGAAACATTTACAGAAACTTTCATTGTAATGCAATTTATGTTGTTATTATTTCCGGTGTTACTGTAACTCCTGCCAGTCGTGAAAGGGTTAAATGATTTCTGCGTTACGCATGGAATGACTGTTTATACTCGTAGTTTCGAGTTTCCTATTCAGTGACTTGAGAAAATAGTCATGCAGAGGTGGAAACAAGACCTCATGCAGTTAAATGCACACCAAGAGACAACCGGTTTCAAATTCAGAAAATGATTACCAAAATTGCAAGGTTTTATGTTCGAAGTTAGAGACGACTTTTACAGAGGAAGACTACTACAGAATATAGAATTAACGATTTTTAACATAAAATTTTATATTTACATTATTTCTGAATGGAATTAAAAATAAACGTGGGATATATCGTGACCAAGTCGTAATATCGCTCCCCGTTTGGATGAGTTACGTTAGGTCTATTTAGTATTTGTATGGATGGTCATTCTGCACTTTCAGATGCTGTAGCAACCATTGGTTTGGATCCCACGTAATCCTGTAAGGTTTCCCTCCTTCGCATGACCTTTAATGTTATGAAAGAGACTAAACAACCCCAAACATTATTATCAAGTAAACGTCTTTCTCAACATTCCACGGCGTACTCGTATTCACTCTTGCACTCATTATTTTACTCAGAGAATTAGTTACGCATCACAAATTTTACCAACTTTGTCACAGGAATGGAAGGATAAAATAATAAGGATTTCAGGTAACATAATTTAGTATAATAAATTTTAATAGGCTTTAATAATGATAATCGTAGTTCATTTCTATAATTTGGTTTTCTGCAATTTTAATGAGCTGTCAATTACGTGGAATAGCGTCAGGTTTTATATTAAATTACCGAATACGCTTTAATGTATCAAAGATAATTATTCTTAATTAGTTAAAAACTGTAATTCTTAGTTATAAACTTTACTACTAGTTTTAAATTTAATTTTGGAATAATGTTTCATGTTTTCGATGGAATTCGACAAGATTGTGAATATTTTATCTTACATTTAAAATATTGTAAAAACGTATTAATTCGGTACGGAAAAGATATGATATTTTGAAGCAGATCTGTTGCTTTTTATCGGTAATGAGGTTTCGGGTATGAACGATTTCTCACGAGTTTGCATTTAAAAGCTAAATTAATATCACAACTCAGTTGTGATTAACACCTAGGCTCAGTTGTTCTCTCGTTACAAGGGTCTTTCCGCCCCTGTATGGAGTACGCTTCTCATGTATAGGGTGGATTAACCCACACAGCCGTATTTGACTGGGTAAAATCAAAGGCTTTTCGTCTCATCAATTCCCCGCCTCTTACTGACTGTCTTCAGTCCTTCTCTCTCTTCGCTGCAATATTGCTTCACTCTCTCTTTACTATCGCTATTATAACGGACGCTGCTCTTCTGAACTCTCTAACGGCATGCTTCTTCCTTTAACCCTTTACTGCCCAAATATTTTGTAGGGTTAAGTTATGAATGCGTGTATTTGAAAGGTTACAAATTTGTCCTTTTGGGCAGTAAAGGGTTAAGGAGAGCACGCGGCACCAGACTTTCGATACGTTCTCATTCTTTTTCTCTCCAACTCTCTAACGCAAAAATTAATCGGTATTTTCTATCTTTAATCTACTCAACCGGTCAACTCTGGCACAATCTTCTTCAATCCATCTTTCCCCATCTTTCGAACGCAATGTCTAGGCATCTCGAAATTTCTCACCTCAACAACTTTTCCATTTAGTTTCCTTAACTTTCTATAGACGACTGTTACGAGATAGTAAAGTTTCAAACAAACCCATTCGTAACGTGTCAACGTGTACAGGGGGTTGACAAAAGTAAATAGACACAGGATGATTGTCCTCCAGAACAAATGGCAAAGCTTATCAATGGAATGCCAGAACGTGTGTCAGCTTCACATAATACAAAGGAGAAACCAACACGATTCTAAATATATTCAGTCACTAAACTTATTATTTATTGACTTTTATGATCAAATAAAAAAAACTATAGAAAAGCCAAAGGTTTTTCATTATAGAGTTAAATGGCCATAGTCAATTTTCATATTTGGAAGCAATTTTGATTCCTTTACAAAACAAGTGATGACAGAGGTACATGTCTTTTCAAAAGTAAAATTAAATCAGACTCGTTCAAGTGGTTTACCGTTTACTGTATTTAAGTTTCAAAGTTTGTGATATTGGTCCATAACTGCACGTATATCCGTAATAAAATTTCTGGAATTTTTTTTACTTTCAAAAATTATACTTTCATAATTTTTATTTTTATTTTTGAAGTTTACCAAAGAATTTTTTCAGTGTAATAGATAAAAGGAGAAAAAATGGTACCTTCTTTGTAAGTGAAAAAGTGCTTTAGAAATTAGTGTTTCAAAAAAATATTTTTAGCGTTCGTTTGTTTCAGTTGTACATTTCAGCTGTTTTGTATTTAAGTGATGTTAGAGAACCGCGTGTGTGTGTGTGTGTGTGTGTGTGTGTGTGTAAAAACACAAGCGCGAAAATAATTATGATTGCGTAGTGGATTAGTGTAACTCAAGGCATTATTGTTTACAGTCGTGATGAATCACGTACGGAAGTTTCGTTAGCACGTTGATCCTCTATATAGTTGGCAATGATGCTACAATCTGCTGGCACACTGAATGAGTGTTTGGGTAGAGCGTTGTTTTATAAAATCCAGTGAACCCTTTATTATCTATCTATTATAATCTATTTATTATCTATCTATCTATTACTACGAATAACGCGAGGGACAAATAGCATAACTCGAAATTTTGACGAATCAAGATTTAATTTTTAACTCTTAATAAAAACTATTTGAGTGTATAGAATTGTGCATTAAATATATTAAAAACGCTGCTGTATTACCGGTTCTTCCATTTATGGGAAAAGAAATAAGGTTTATAATGAACCTCGTGATGATAGAAATGATGAGGGTCATGAACATTATTGGTATAGTGAGCATCGTAGGGTTTGGAATGAAGAAGGTGAGGAGAATGGTTATTATGATCTGACTTGGGAGTGTAGTGATAAGGATGCTTATCCTTATGATAGTAAGATTTCGGAGGCTTCTCAGAGTGTCCAGGAAGATCGTTCCTTACACTATCGATGATGAAGTGGCTCTGGTGGGTGTGTTCATAAGGAAGATGGTCTTCGTACTTGACGTCAACGCTGAATCCTTCATCATCAGCCTTGTAAATAATGACCTGAACTCGGCCACCAGGGAGAAGGACATAGAACTTGCCGTCTGTGGAGTCTTCTTTTCGATCCTCATAATGGCCGTAGAAGGAACCGGAGACGTGATCGCTTACTTCGTAAGAGAAAGAAGACGGCTGTTGGGAAAGAGACAAAAACTTCAGTGAAGCAGGCTTCCAATTTTGATAATTTTTTTTTAAACTTTTTCAGTCACTGACAGAAAAGAGTTAAGAAAATGCTACTAAAAACCAATAAATCTTACTTGTTTCAACTCGGCATTTCTCTTTTTTCGAGTCATTTCCAAAATTTCCTCGACAAAAAAATTTGCTTCATTCTGAGGATTCCAAACAAATAGGGGAAGTTCTTCTTCATGAGGGAAAGGATTTACCTCACCGTCGACTCTTGAAGGAAGAAGAAATGCTACGATGCAAACTGGGACCCACACTGAGACCTATATAGAAGAGTAATAAAATTACTTTATAAAAATGAAGATAGAAAAATGTCTCTTTCATTATAACCTGTATAAAGTACGTTTAAAATATAGGTATAAAAAAGAGTAGCTAAAAAGAACCACTTAAGGTTACTCTGTTACTTTTAGTAATATTGTAGGTGACTTCTTTGTTTTGATAGGGTTATTTACTCTCCTTCGCAATATCTAGGGGGATATGACGAAGGGGACCTACGGTTTTACGTGGAGTTCGAACCACGGACAAAATGAATATTACAATAATTTAAACATCAGACACAAATTTTGGAGCATCTATTTAGTTTATCACAATTTGGCCCCTAAGCTTTTGGATTTACTGGGCTCTCAGATTTATTTAAAAGTAACATGTATCGTTTTATTATTACAATTATCATCATCATCATCATCATTACTATTATTAACGCCATCGTCGCTATTACGCACGAACGCACGAACTGTTCGAGCATGATTGGATGATAATTTGCATGGGAAGTGGATTAGACAGAGTAGACACCGTGGTCCACTGGAATGGCTTCCCAGGAGTCCAGAATTATCCCGACTGGACTTCTTCCTCTGGGGACATTTGAAGTCGGTTGTTTGCCAGACATGACCACAAACTATTCAACAGTTATAAAACAATATACAACAAGAATATAACAACATCAGTAAGGATGTTCTACGCAAAATTCAATGTAGCTTACGTGATCGAATTAACATGTGTCAACACAACAATTTGAACATTTTTGTCTTCATAACAAATAAAAAATAATCTCCTACAGTAACGGACTTTTGTTACACCCTGTACTTTATATATATATATATATATATATATATATATATATATATATATTAGTGATGTAGGTCACATCCGCATCCGCATCCGCATCCGCGTAACATCCGCACATTTTCTCGCATCCGCATCCGCATCTGCATCCGCACTTTGGACTGCGGATGTCGTGCGGATGTGGACCGTTGAGATAAAACGTCATTAATAAGCGGAAATTATCAAATTCTACTATAATAATAGAACTAGTTCATTGTGCGCAAAAGTGATGCAAGCGACAAGACGAGAGGCTGTTCTTGTATGAAGTTACTCTCTTGCAATCTACTTAGATCCACGTTACAAAGCTGTTATTTTCACCTAGTACATTAGAACGAGTTAAATCATCACTTGGCAAAGCAGTTGAAGAGCTTCAATCTCTTGAATCTGTCGCTTCGCCACCCACCAAAAGAATAAAAGCTTCAGTGACAGAACCAACACCTTCAACAAGCAAATCTATCACAGAATCTCTCTCTCAGTTTCTTGAGTCAAGCAGCGATGACGAGACCTACGCGATGTCAAAAGATGTAGTAA
This sequence comes from Bathynomus jamesi, assembly GCA_023014485.1. Taxonomy (NCBI): domain Eukaryota; kingdom Metazoa; phylum Arthropoda; class Malacostraca; order Isopoda; family Cirolanidae; genus Bathynomus; species Bathynomus jamesi. The sequence goes on along the minus strand of JAJOZX010001577.1, from coordinate 676,076 downwards.
AAATGATCGAGAGCTATCACAAAGAAAAACGCCTGGCTGCATGTGACAATCCTATTAGTTGGTGGAAAAATACGCAGAATATCTATCCATACTTGAGTAAACTTGCAAGGAAACATTTAGCACGTCCTCCAACAAGCGTACCAAGCGAGAGATTATTTAGCAGTGCTGGATTAATATATGATGAAAAGAGAAACAGACTGGCAGCAGAAAAGGCAGAAAAATTAATGTTCCTTAAGCATAACCTTCCTATAATTAAGTTTGAATATTAAACGATGAACATCTTAGTTTACTTTATTTTAATTACTCATTTATAAATATGCCTAATAAAACTTTAAACTTAATATAAATAGTTATCAAGCTAATTAAAGATCTCTTTCTATAAGGGTGGAGGTTGGGGAAAGAGGTCGGGTAACACAATTATGGTTTCTAATTGTGGCTGAAACTCAACAAAATATAACGAATTTATTTGCAGACGAATTCACTAATTGATTTCTATATTAGTTAGATGCTTGCATTATTTTATATGTTCAGGGAAAAGTACAGCAATTATTGTACAATTAATCAATTATACTACATTATAGCTACAGCTCTCTCTATATAATAACTTATTATATACGTTAAACACAACAAATCTCGAATATATCCTAAAAAATAACGAAAATGTAGACACATCCGCATCCGCGGATGTTGAAATCAAACATCCTCATCCGCATCCGCATCTGCGGATGTGAAAAAAATGACATCCGCTACATCACTAATATATATATATATATGTATATATATGTATGTATGTATGTATGTATACGTAAGGCATCATTGCCTGAAATAATTTTATTGCCTATTTCTGACTATTTTTACACAGCTTTATGCTATTAATCCTTTTAAAACTTCCTAATTTGTACATCTAAAATTTTCGGTAATGAGTGTAGGACTACAGTAGGACACTTTTAAAATAGATCAGTTATCTACAAAGCTTAGGTCTAATTGAGGAAGACCCTAAATTAAACTTTGAACACTATCAACCTAATTTTCTTGCCTTTTGGAATACCTTAACAATATTTTACATTTTTGTCGCAAATTCTATTTTCACAGTGATACGTAGCACATATACTAATCCATTTCTTTGCGCCATTATGGGATTTATTTCTTTAAAAAGCGGAATAAAGTATGAAGAAATACGCATCTCTTCTCTTGCCATAATAAAATTCAGGGTGATGCAAAAAAAAGAAGTGTTTCCAAAAATTTATTTTAAAAAGTTATTTCTGGGAACACTTTTTTGGATCACCCTGGTTAATGATTACTGTACGCAGGAAGTAGAAAAAAAGGCGTTATTATATATCTATTTTATAATAATGCACAATTGAGGAAAATCTCAACATTTTCTTATATTCGCTTCTCGGAAGTCCATTTCGGGGAATCTGCTAATATCTAAATCTTCAAATAAAGTCATCTTTAAAGACATAGTAGGAAATGTCTCTTTTTAAAGCAAAGCATGTAAAAAAAATGTAGCTAACCTTATTCATCATTGTTACTATACACATACCAAAAGAGGACATTTTTAGACATGAACAATAAGAGTCGTATTCTTCATAGAAGTTCTAATACACTTTTAAAATAATATAAAATCAATTTTGAATGAGTTTATAACTTCATATACCATAAAAATTGCCTACCTGTATTGATAAGATGATTCCAGTAGAATCACAAGTGAAATACGAATGTACAATAATATCAATTTCCCTCCCTTTTAATAGGAAAAGAATCAATTCATATTTCTCCTCCTTTGTTATTTTTTCTGCAATCATTTTTCCTTTTGGTCCAAAACCATTTTTGGAAAGCTGAATCACAAAGGTTATGAAAGATTCAAATAAATTCATCTTCGTGGAACTGAGAGCGACGAAAGTGTCCTTTTCAAAGCCTTTTGCTATATATAAATCGTACAACGAAATATGTTCTTGTTGTAATACGGTTTCTTTCAATTTAAATAAGTTGTCTAATGTTCCAAATACATTCTTTGAGACACCGATACAAATAAACGATTCTAGAGCTAAGAATAGTGCAGATAAACACTTATAATGATAGTGTAGTGGTTAGCGTCGCTGACTACGAATCCATCGGCACCGGGATCGAGACCCGGTGACGGCAGGCGGCGCGCAGCAAAACCCAGCTGTTCATCCTTCCACACAATAAAGAAAGTGATTGGTAGATAAATGGGTACCCTGGGTAGCTTAGTGGTTAAAACGCTGGGTTGCTGGTAGGTCGTGGTTCGGATTCCACGTTAAACTGTAGGTCTAAGGTGGAGTGAAAAGCTTGACCTTCGTCAGAATGAACAATTCGGGTGGAAGCAAGCCAAAGGGTACCAAAGGTGTGATATATAGTTTCATGGGGGTTGTTTAGCCTCCTTCGAAACATCTAAACCTTGGCCTTAGATGTGACCTTAGATTCTAAGGTCATATGACGGAGAGGACCTGCAGCTTCAAGTGGGATCCGAACTACGAATCGCTACATAATTTGGACGCAGAGGACGGCCCCCACTACAAATACTACTCGTACCACATGTTGCTTAATTTCGCTGATCGACGGGAAATGGTGTTACAACTTTGGTTACGACGTAGCCCTATATACAGTATATATAAAGGCGAGTTTGGGATACATGCGTTGTTAAACCTAAGCTCAGAAAATAAAATATTTGGCTCTTAAGGTGGCACTGAGCCACGGTTTGAGATTTAATTGTGGATTTCAATAACCTTTCAGAAATTGAAAAGAGATCCATAATTTTACTTTATTCAGTTATTTTCTAATTAATAATTTACATGTTCATTTTCTTAAAAGAAAAAAAAAAAAAAAGAAGAAATATCTTGGAAAAAACTAAACTGAACTTTTATGGATAACTATCATGCACATCCAGCATTCACGAAAGAAAAATTACTTAATGGTACGTTATTTCATTAAAAATTAAGTATCAGTGTACCATAAAATAAAGACTCAGGCAAATTTAGAGCTTGTAACTTGAAGAAGTATTACTTGTAATCACAGTTTGTACAATGAGAGTTATAATAGATCTGCCTGAAGAAACTTGAGGTAGGTGGTATAGTAATTTTTCTGTTTTGCTGCAGGTGGTACAGTATTTTTTTGTTTTGCTGTAGGTGGTAAAGTAATTTTTTTTGTTTTGCTGTAGGTGGTACAGTATTTTTTTTTTTTGCTGTAGGTGGTACCGTACAGAAGAAATTAATTTTTGGAAATTGAAACAGGAATCATGAATAAACATTGAAATTCAGTTCGACAATTTTTCCCCATTAAAAATATAAAATTAACCTCATTAAAGCATTAATTTACAGGGGTTATAGAATTTGTTCAACTTATATATAATTTCATCAAGAAATTGTTCAACTTATATATAATTTCACCAAGAATTTGTTCAACATATATAATTTCACCAAGAATTTGTTCAACTTATATATAATTTCACCAAGAATTTGTTCAACTTATATATAATTTCACCAAGAATTTGTTCAGCTTATATATAATTTCACCAAGAATTTGTTTAACTTATATATAATTTCACGCAGGAGGAAATTATCGTTGTATACGTAATTTCTTATATAAAATCTATTCCAACCAAATCGATATACCAACGGTATCAAAGCTGGTTATGTATTTTAAGATCCCTTTAGGGCCTACAGGCTTTGATAATTTTATTTCTAGACGTAAATTACTTTAATTTATCAAACTGTTTCATCCCCACATTAATCTGAGATATATATTTAATAACGATTTTGCAATTAATAGCTTTTTAGACACAAATAACCAACGCCTTTTCTCTTACGTTCGTCTGTTGTTTATAAATACAACTGTAGTGGATGTACATCCACTTATATTGGTAGCCAGTTAATCACTAGAATAGATGAACATAGAGGAAGGAGCACTCGTACGGGTCTCCACTTCCTACCTCAATTCAGTCTAGCATAATAACCCACGCTTAACAGTCAGATCACCAAATAAAGTTAAACAGTTTTAAAATATTGTCATCTAATAATAACAATGATAATAATAATAATAATAATGATGATGATGATGATTTACGCCTTTTGGAGACTATTTGCATTTTCAGTTATGAATCCGCTCAGTAAAATAATTTAAATATTCTTTGGTAAGTTTAGTTTTACGTTCAGGATGATTCCAAATTTTAATTTCTACAGATCTACAGAAGCTAAGGCTAACAAAGACCGTAAGATCCACTCTAAGGTTAGCCCGAGAGAAAGGAGAGAGAGGGGGGTTAAGAGAAGAGAATAAGGGGTTAAGTAAATTTGATTTTAAATATTTATTTGTTGCGTATTTTCGTTTTAAGGTTGAATTTTCATGAACTTTATTTTATTTATAATCTGTATTAAGGTTGCATTTTAACGTTTTATTCATGGTTTCTGTTTTAGTTCACTAATAATGACAATATTTTGTTTATTTTGTTGACAGCTTTGGAAATTAAACGTTCACGTTTGGACTGGTCTTCCTTTTCATACATGATATGATATGCACACAGACTGTGCATGGAACAAGGAACCTTTCCAAGATGTTAAATCCACTACTGTATGGTTCGAATAAGTAATAATAAATGGCAAATACAAAAGGTTTTCTTTTCAAATATATATATATATATATATATATATATATATATATATATATATAGGGTGAACCAAAAGTAGGTGGACAGTAAATGATAACGTTTATTTTGAGAATACATATTTAATTTTTTTGTATACTATAATACAAAATAAAATTTAAATAAATTTAGTTATAATATTTAATATAATATAACACAAACACCATAGTTATAATGAACACCATAGTTATAATATAATATAACACAAACCGTATTCAACCTACTGTCCACCTACTTTTGGTTCACCGTGTATATATATATATGGTGCTCAAGCGCTTTCGTCTAATGACATCCTCAGGAACACTGAAGTACATAAAGAGTTACAGCCTATATATAGATTACATATATATATATATATATATATATATATATATATATATATATATACAATAAACGGAGAACTAAAAATAAAAATTAATGATTAAAGGATTGTGGGAGGAGCATACAAATTTGTAAGGAAAAAACTACCGTACCGATGTTTTAGCACTTTCCTCGAATCCAACACAAGATCAAATGAATTGTTTCCAACCAATGTTATAGTTAATTAAAAAAAAATAATAATAAATTGAAAAAAAAAAATTAAAAAAAAGAGGAGCATACAAATTTATACTGGAAATCTGCCCAGGTTTTAGCACTCTGCCCTTCTTGTCTAAGTTCGATGTATATAAAAATAAATTGAAAAATAAAAGTTATTAGAGTAGCATACAAGTTTACCAAAGATTTAGCGTTCTACCCTTCTTATCTAAATCTGTTATGGAGGAATTCAAAACAACAGGATCGAGTTGAAAAATACCTTTGCTTATGTTGAAGTTATTTGTAAGTTGGATAATATTCTTGAGTCTGCCATTATCCAACTTACAAATAACTTCAACATAAGCAAAGGTCTTTTTCAACTCGATCCTGTTGTTTTGAATTCCTTCATAACGGATTTAGATAAGAAGGGTAGAACGCTAAATCTTTGGTAAACTTGTATGCTACTCTAATAACTTTTATTTTTCAATTTATTTTTATATACATCGAACTTAGACAAGAAGGGCAGAGTGCTAAAACCTGGGCAGATTTCCAGTATAAATTTATATGCTCCTCTTTTTTATTTTTATTTTTCAATTTATTATTTTGTTTTTATTTTTAATTAACTATAACATTGGTTGGAAACAATTCATTTGATCTTGTGTTGGATTCGAGCAAAGTGCTGAAACATCGGTACGGTAGTTTTTCCTTACAAATTTGTATGCTCCTCCCACAATCCTTTAATGTTTAATTTTTATTTTTATTTCTCCGTTTATATATATATATATATATATATATATATATATATATATATATTTTCTGTAATCTATATATAGGCTGTAACTCTTTATGTACTTCAGTGTTCCTGAGGATGTCATTAGACGAAAGCGCTTGAGCACCATTCTGTTTCCTTTCCTTCGTGGTTTTATTGATCATAAATATTTTTCACGTGTTACTTTCGTGTGAAATAATTCATATATATATATATATATATAAGTTGTTTTAAAGATGAAAGCTAGAGCTGATTTCTATATATACACTCGTACTGTCGTACATATACTGTACATATTAAATTTTTTTGTTCTGAATTCGGATTCACAATTAATTTTTATTTGTTTGTGCACATATTTAGAATTTATGTTTTTACAAGTGTACTTCATTAGCTGTTAGTAAAGTGGATTCTTCAGTTATGGGAAATTGTTCAGGAAAAACTCGTCTAAAAATTTTTGTCTGTCCCCAAAAATTGTAAAAGAATTTTAAAGTTAAATGCACTTACTGAAGGTAAAGAATTATTATTATTATTATTATTATTATTATTATTACGTTTTACTCTTACAGTATCTACAGTATATTAGTATCGCGTCCTCCAAAAGTATTGAACAGTGAAAAGTGGTTATAAATTTTATGAAAGTGAATAATATATTTGTTACTCTTCTACCATTTTCTTTATTAAAGTGGTTATAGAAAACGTTAACATGTGGAATAAGTAAGGGGTAATATTTTATTTAATTAGAAATTCCATAACCAAAAATGTAAAAAGTTTTAGATTCTGAAACATGAATAGGCCCCTATAGGCTATAGGCTAACGTAGAAATGTTATTGTTTTTCTAATAATCTTTAAATATTAAGGAAAATGGAATGGTGAAACTAATTTAACCTAGCGTAACTTAACCTAATCAGGATCAACATATCTTTATTCCGACAGTAAATATGTTTCTAGATTTTTTTATATAAATTTTTAATGTTCGGAGGTACAAAAAGTGTTACCTTACAAATAAAATTACCCCACGACATCTGTAATTTATCACATACACGACCTCACTTATGCCCAGTTGCCTACGTATATATACACACACACACGCGCGCGCGCGTAAATCTGTACTGAAGTAATGGCCTCAATTGGCCTGTTACGTGACTGGAATCGACAGTTCAAGCGATTGACTGGAGTGTCGATTTAAAATAAAACATTTCTGTTTATTCGACAGAATATTTTAGTGATTATTAACTATAGTACATTTTTGAAGAACCAAACCGAATTGAACGAGCCCAATTCGGCTAGCCTAAATTTAACTTTGTAATTAATAATAATAATAATAATAACACTGCCCAACACCAATCTGGCTGATTTAATTCTAACACCTGTTTTTAGGTAACTTTGGTGTGCTGATTTCAAAAATCACCTTAGTTTTTGCCTATCACGTCAGGTTTTCGAGCAATCAAATACGGAGATATCGCATTTTGGCAGGGTTATGCCCAATTTTTTTTCTTTTCAAAAAATAAGTTTTTACATACTCAGAATCAGCATGGAAAAGTAAACAATTGTGCAGGGAGTGAACTTTAATATACAATGGTAATATTGAAACATAAAGTGATTAAAAGTGTTTAAATAAGCAAAAAATGAATCCATGATCATGACGTCATGGTCACACCTGGGGAAATCACAGATACCCAAGATTTTAATATGTTGTACATGACCTTTAGATTTAATGCACAGATTTGCTTATTCCACAGATAAAATTTTAACAGCAAAACAGCTGTTAACAGGTCTCAAAAATCATCAATTTTGATAAGTGCCCTTCATGGATCACCCAAAATAGGCATATTGCATTGCACATTGCACGAAAACCTGATGTGATGGACAAAATCTAAGGTGATTTTTGAAATCAGCACATCAATATTATCAAAAAAGGTCTTAGAATTAAATCACCAGCAAAACATTTTTTTTTTGTTGGGCAGTGTAATATATGTATGTGTATATATATATATGGGATGAATTTCACAATTAAACACGTGAAATGAATGAATGAATGCATGCAAATATTTTTTATTTCCCCTTGTGGGTTTGCATCATATATACTGTGAGTGTGTATATATGTATATATATGTGTGTGTGTGTGTGTGTGTGTGTGTGTGTGAGAGGAGAGGTGACAAGCGTGATCTTCGTGAAATGAGGGATCATTGCACGGAACATTTGAAAGGTTGAAAGGTATACATACTCCTATATACTTTGGTAACTTTGGTTTTGCTTCTGCCCGAATTGTTCATTCTGACGAAGGTCAAGCTTGTCACTCCACCTTAGACCTACAGTTTAACGTGGAATCCGAACTACGCCCCACCAGCAGCCCAGCGTCTTAACTATATATATGCAGGGACTTCAATGCCTGAAATTAAGAGTCTGATTAAAGGCTAAAGACAGGCGCCTCACCAAGGTTAGATGACCCGTCAAATGAGCATTTAAAGTATTTTAATGATGTGATCAGTCTTCATATCTCATTACTGTTCTCAGCCATGCTCGTTCACAGTTATATTCCTGCAGAGTTTATGAGGATTTATATCACGACCCTTGTCAAAAATAAATATGGGGTCATTCTATCCAGCGATAACTACAGGCCTATTGCTGTTGCCTCCTGCTTCTCAAAATTACTCAAGAAACTTTTGCTACGCCGACTAAATGATTATTTATGGACGTCTCCTAACCAATTTGGTTTTAAAAGGTCTCATTCAACTGACCTGTGCATTTATGTTTTGAAAGAGGTTATATTTAAATATACTGTTATTAATTCCACTATTAATAGTTGTTTTTTGGATATAAGCAAAGCATATGATAGAGTGAATCATAATATTGTATTAAAAAAATTAGAAAACAGGAACGTTCTACCATATGTTTTAAATTTATTAAAATTTTGGCACACACACCAAACGTTTACTATTAGATGGAGCAATGTATTGTCCGAATGTTTTGGTTTCTCATGCGAAGTTAGACAAGGTTCCTTACTCTTTCCTCTGCTGTTTAATATATACATATATTGATAGATTAATTGCTTCTCTTAATGAGGCAAGAGTGGGATGCTGTATAGATTACATGAAGATAAATAACTTGATCTATGCTGATGATATGGTGTTAATAATCCCTTCAATGAAAGGTCTGGATCGTCTTACAAAAATTTGTGAATCATATTTACAGAACCAATGATATTAATTTTAATGTTACTAAAACTAAGGTTATGCAATTCTATCCCAGAAGCTCAAGCCAAAAAGCTAATATTATTTTCATATTGAGAGACGAACCAACAGAGCAAGTGCAAGAATTTAAATATATGGGTCAAACTATCACCAGCTCCTTGAGTGACGACTCAGACATAAAGAAACAATATCGAAGTTACTGCGCTAAAAGGCGAACATGATTATAAGGAACTTCTGTACAAGCGAAGCTAAAGACATTATTTTTCGTACGTTCTGCACTAATATTTATGGGCAGCAACTCTGGGTTCATTATAAAAAAAGGCTCCTGCAGAACCCTCAATTTGCTTTACAACAGATCCTACAGACTGCTACATAAGTTACCTCTAAGATGCCCAACCTCTCAAATGTTCGCTAACCGCAACGTTCCGACCCTTCCTGAAGTAATGAGACGTGTCCAATACAGTCTAATGCGAAGAATTAAAAACTCAGACAATCCAATTGTCCAAGCTATTCATCAGTCCTGCTTTATGCCTTCTAGACTGTGGACAGCTTGGTATGACAGTGCGTGTTTATAGCTCCACTTAACTCCTGCATTAGCTATCCCATTACATGTACTTTTTATTTTTATGGAACTGCTATTAATATTTTATTATTATTATTATTATTATTATTATTATTAGTAGTAGTAGTAGTAGTAGTAGTAGTAGTATTTCTCGTCTCTTTACGAGTATCATTGTTATTTCTTTATTACCGTAATCCTTTTTTGTTTTTGTTTATAAAGTTAGTGTTTATTAGTTGTATCATTGATTACCTTGATGGATACTGTACCTTGTTTTTTTAGGTTGTGGGATCTGTCTCCTGCCAATAGACAGCATTATTGTCATCATCATTATAATGATGGATAGTTTTTTTTTCTATTATTATTACTTGTTTCAGTACGTGTCTTATGTTTATCTCCTTAAGTCATAATTTTTTATTTGTTTGTTTTTAAATGTATTATTGTTTGATTTATATTTTATATTGACGAGCAGAATGTACTGTTATGAGATTTATATCCTGCCAATAAAGTTTATCATTATCATATATATATATATATATATACACACACACTGAAATCGCGTTGGGAGTCCATTATCGTTTTCCATCTGTGAATCTTCAGCGACTATTTCCGAATAAATATCCTCTGTTATCATTAAAAGGATCGATAAAAGAAAGCGTCAGACAGTTACAAAGCGCTTGCCGTTTGTTTGCACTCTGGCATGCAAACAGCAAATAGTCCAAGTGCATGATATGGTCCGAAGTACTAAAAATTTAGGTAAACACTTACCCCGCCAAAGTAGACAAATGGTAAACACTAGAACCAATTAAGTATAAACATTCCAGCTGTCTTAAGACTTCTCTTGAAGTATTCATAGACTCTTTATCGTAAACGCAAATGTTTATGTTTATGAAAAATAAAATGAAGAAATACAGAAATTAATCAATTCTTGCATTTCATGATTGAGTAATTTAAAGTAAACGGAATTAGTGGGTCTTTCACAAACACGAAGAACCCTTGGTCAAACCATTTTACCTTATCCACGAATAGTGAACTTCTAAACTACAGAAGAACCCTACACAAAATAGTTAGTCATAAAATAAACATTTTTGCGCGTTGGAATTATAAAGGAAGGTACCGCTATGTCATAACTGTCATTCTTGGTATTTTTTTGTACATATGTCGGGTACATTACACCAAAATCGCCAAAGGAGACTAACATCGCGTCTTGAAGCATATGCATAAATGAGGTGTCATTATGATGAGCTTAATGTCAGGTATTATCATGTACTACTGAGCTGAAAGGTTTCCTCTTTTAATCATAAGCTCTCAAATTTAGCCTCTCAACTTCTTTTCTTAATTTTAGATCCTCTTTCTTCTTTTCAAAGGGAAACATCCAAACAATTTCAATTTGCATAAAATAATCATATTATTTGTATACTTCTTCCCTGGAGATTCGAATAGCTTTAGTTACATACATCTCTAATGGGACGCAGCCATAAGTTACTCCTCCTGCTCCACTCTATTTTCAATTTTGTCCGGACCTGTAGCTAAATGTGATTTCATTTGTCCTATAGCTCGCGTTATCTCTTCTGGGGTAAAATCAAATTCAATTATACCCTCTTTTTGTAAGTTCTCTTCAAAAAGGTATTTATATCTGGTACCACTTTGTCGCTGTTTATGGTACTGAAAATGGATTCATACTGAGTAGTGTACTCACTATTTCAGATATCTTTTTTTTTTAATCATTGGTTAGTTCATTATTTTCTTTCCTTAAGGGCGCAATAGTGGTGTGCGTTCTTTTTTTTCTTTTCGCAAAGTTATAGAAGTATTTTGGGTTTTCCTTATTACTTCTACTTCATCTTCCTCTTCCCTCTCTGAATGACCCTTAATTAGGGCTTGTATTTCCTCATCGATACTCTTCAGTTTTTCTTGTATCACTTTTCTGGTATTGTTGTCTGTGCAATTAATTAACTTTGCAGCTACTCTCTTTTGCGGAATATTGCTCGCTTTTGCCTCTCGAAATTATTCCTCTTTCCCTTTGGCTGTACTTTCGAAACATATTTTCCTAAAATTTCCATCGTCTTTTCTTTCAAGATTATCAGAATTTTCTTCGGTTGTTTTATCCTCTAAGGCCGTTTTCTACTCTATTTGAGTTATATGGAATCTAATTTATTCCCAATTTATAGTCTTAGAGTTTAGGTTAAAAATCTCAAATTTGCTTCTTTCTTGATTATGAGTATTGTCTTTTAAGGCTGTCACCATATTTGTTGATATCTCGATTATGTTGTCGTCAGAGATAGTAGTTGGGGTTATTTTTATATCATTAGTCAAGTTGGTGTTGTTCGTGAATACCAGATCTAGGCAATTATTTTTTCTGGTGTTATCTGTTATCTCCTCTGTTAAAATAAATTTATTTGTTAGAGTTATCAACAGTTTTGATTATTCCTGGTTTTATCTGGTGCTTCCCTTGTCCTGGTATATATACTGAAAGCTATAGTTTAGAGTCATTTCGGAGTAAAAATGTATGAATAAATTGCATTCCGAAAAACATCTGGGTAAAGAAATATAAAGATAGAAGGTGTTCCGAGGCCCAACATGCCATTTATGAACTGAAATATTGTTATTTAATCAAATTAACTCGAACTGAACCCAACTTAAGTTTCCATAAAGCTACATTAAATTTACATTAAGTAATTAAAAAATATTAAGATATTAAAAGATCCATTTTAAAAACACGAAGATCTCACTTTAATCATAAACAGTTTGGCTTTTGCAGAATTGAATTCTTTCTTACAGAAATGAACTTCTGTTGAAGGAGAGTGGAAAAGAAGGTAACATGAGATAATATTAAATAGTGTTCTGTGTGGGCTCTTCCAAGAAGATTCCATTAACATGCAAATATACTATTCCATGAATATAATACCACACGCTTCTAAACACAAAGATCTGTTTGATGAAGTTATTCGCTTGTAGTAATTAATCTAGTCTCTTCTTTTACACGGATCATGGCTGCAAATATCTGGTCCTTTTTTTTTAGACTACACTTGCTGTTATTTTTTTTCTCTATTAAATAACGTCTTTTAAATATGTTGCGGTTGTGCGCAGTTATGTAGGACTCGAGATCGGTCTTAAGACCTTTTTTCTGGTCTTGATCTCGGTCTGGTGCTTAGGTCTCGTCTCGGGCTCGGCCATGGTGGTCTCGACTACATCACTGTGATGTTCCTCAAGTACAGCTAACACTTATCTTGTTTAAAGTAGGCAGTTAACTGCTGAAAAATGTCACAAACTATGAATTTGTGAATAAATTATGAGTAAATTTTGCAGTTGTCACTTGATAACCTCTTTAGAATCTTTATTCCTGAATGTGAAATACAGAGCTTAGGAATTAGGCATTACACAAAATTGAATACATGCAAAAATTGCATATGGTCTAGGTCTCGGCCAGGTGGTCTCGACTACATCACTGGTTGTGTGACTGTAACCTTTTCGCTGAAAACTGTTAACAACAGCGAAGGGAGAAACTACAGAAAAAGTCAAAGTAGTTAAAAATATACGAGTACACGATGGCTGTCCTTAATACTTTTAAATTCTCCCTACATTAAAAAATAAGGTCCTGTAGCGCTGGATGTGCTGTACTTTACCCGAAGACTATACAATATAAATCTTTACTCATAAATCTATTCGAATACCGCTACAGAAACCACGACGAAAAACACTTCATACAAATAAACATAATATAAAATAGTTATCAATACCATTATCTAATATACAGGGTAGCCCATAAGTCCCAGGCGGTTATAATTAAATCGAAAATACAAAAATAAAAAAAAGTAAAAGGTTTATAATAAGTTTAGAAATATTTATTGATTATTAAAATTTTAAATCCGCTAAATGGCTTTTCCGGTTAATTATAACCGTTTGGGACTTATGGGCCACCCTGTATTTTTTTTTTTTTTTTTAGCCATTTACTCAGAGACTTCACACGATGGCGAACATGAATTGCACGCATCGATTTAGCATTCTACAAAACCGCAGAACGCACAAGAGGCAATCAGGATTACTATAAAGTATAAGAGAATCACAACACGAAAATGCAACCTTTTCCATTCTGGTAAACCTTATGCGAAAAAAGTAATTAAATGTATTATGCCTGAATGACTTTAAAGACTCATAAATGTTTTACTACTTTTGAAACGCTTGCGTAAAAACTTCAAAAAGTGAACACATATGCACGATGAAATTAGAGAGAGCTACATTTAATATTCCTCCCTGAAATAACCTTTAGATTTTCCCTCTAATTATATTACAAAGCTACAGAAATCCCGTGGTTAGGACTATGTCTGTTAGAATTAAGTATATATATATATATATATATATATATATATATATATATATATATATATATATATATATATATATATATATATATATATATATATATATATATATATATACAGGGCGTCCCAAAAAAATGTATACACACTTTAAATATTTATAAAGGCAGTGTTTATTAAAATACATTTCATTTTCAAAATGTAATAGAATCTACAGACATTATTTAATTGTTTTGTCAACGCCTGTTTTCAAACTGACGTCCGTTCTGGTCCAGGCACTGCTGATAACGCGAAGCAATGGAATCGCAAACATCACGAAACATTTCGTTTGGTATTTGTGTGCATTCTCGTTCAATGGCTGCTCTCAATTCAGCGACTGTTGCAGGTTTTATAGCGTAGACTTTGTCTTTTAAGTATCCCCATAAAAAAAGTCTAGTGGTGTGAGGTCTGGTGAACGCGGAGGGTATTCTACGAAACCCCTTCGTCCAGTCCACATCCACATCGTGCCAAGTACCACTCGCAATACTCCACTCTTCGGTCCGGATCATCTTCATTAATAGCATGGACTAATCTTGGAATGTAACTTTTCCATTGACAGCGCTTCAAAATGCGTTGGACAGACGATTCTGAAATTCCTACCTCACGACTCGCTTGCCGCACAGATTTTCTTGGACTTTGGTGATACGTTTCCAGTACTCTTTCTTGCTTTGTGGGGCTTGTCGATGTCCGTGGTCTTCCGGAACGCTTCTTGTGGACATTCTGAACAGTTCCATCGGCTTCAAACTTATCTCTAATTCGAGTGATGGTAAGTCGCGTTGGTGGATCTGTTTGAAACTCCCTCCTAAACTGTCTTTGCACTTCAACTGCGTTTTCACACTTCCAGTAGCATTTTAGAATGAATTTCCTTTGTTCAAAGCTTAGTCTGACTGCCATTATTAATTCTAATGGGTTTAACTTGGAAAGAAAGAAACATCAATTGAGCTATCAGCTGTTAAAGTGTGTATACATTTTTTTGGGACGCCCTGTATATATATATATATATATATATATAGAGAGAGAGAGAGAGAGAGAGAGAGAGAGAGAGAGAGAGAGAGAGAGAGAGAGAGGTGGGGGTGGGGGTCTAAAATTACCTAGTAAATTTTTATATGAACACAATATCTTAACAAAAATTATGTGATATTTAACAATTTTATTTTAAATATACAACAACAATAAGAAAAACAACAATAATTGTTTATTTCAGATGTTCAAAGTGTCTTCCTTCAACTTGAACACATTGTTCACAAAGTTCGACTACTGATCGACAGACATATAAAAGTTTACTAGGTAATTTTAGAACACCCTGTATATATATATATATATATATATATATATATATTATCATTTCTTCTGCCAACATAATTTCTTGCTACTGAGGTGAACCTAACCTAAGTTAATTTAACCTAAACTGACCTGGATTCAGTTTTATGTCAAGTGCAGTTGCCTGACAATCAGGAAGGGGAGTATAATTTGGTTTTTACAGTATTTCCCTTAGAGCGAAAGTTAATTACCGTAATTGTTACAGTAAATAGCATAAAATGGGTATACACACACACACACACACACACACACACACACAACACACACACACACACAGATAAATGTAGATACAAATAGATACTGTGGTTTGGTAACATTCTTGGGAATAGCGTATAAAGGAAGTTATAGAGATCATATTGAGTCATATCAAGGCATGAAATTGGAAATGTTTCAAAGGATTTTTATGCCCAACAAATCCTTTTTGTGGAATGATTGTAATTTATATGAAGTATAGTTTCACTTACTCGAACCATTTAATTAATCAGTTGTAGATTGATTCAACACATTATTAATATCTTTCTACAAGTTCGAACCCCGATACGTAAATTATTATTAGCAGGTTTTTGCTATGTAAATATATGAAGACGTTACTCTTCTATTTCTCCGAATGTATAGTAAGCAAGTGAATGCGTCTGCAGTATATGTATGTATATGTGTGTATGTATGGACATATGTATTTATGTATGTCTATATGTGTGCATGTGTGTATATCACACACCTTTATCGCTTCTATAGCGTCGTCTTCTTCTTTTCCTGTATGCTTCTCAATTAGTTCCTGTATGACGAAATCGATACTATGCAGTTTATCATTTAATATTAAATATTAAATGATAAATTGCAGAGTATCGATTGCGTCATACAGGAGCTAATTGAGAAGCATACAGAAAAAGAAGAAGACGACTATAGAAGCGATAAATGTTAACTGAAAGTACTTCTATAATTTTGCAAAAAGGAAGGTAAAAAAACCATGCGACTATCGGATCTTTGAAAAAGGAGACAGTGCTTTATCTGATGATCTAACAGAAGTATCTGAAATATTAAGAGCTCAGTACGAATCATCTTTCAGTATCTCAAAAACTGATAAACTGATATGCGATAGAAACGCGTTCTTTGAAGAAGAACTACAAGGGGAAAGTATAACGGATTTCGATTTTAAGATAGATGATATTACACAAGCTATAGGGAAACTAAAAGCACACTCAGCGGCAGGACCGGACAAATGGAATGCCACACTGATCAAAAACTGCAAGAATGCAGTCGCTGAGCCTCTATATTGGATATGGAGACGATCACTAGACACGGGAGAAATACCGGGCATCCTGAAGAGCGCGAACATAGTCGATATATATAAAGGAGGAGATCCATCCGAGGCCAAAAACTATTTACGCCAGTGTCGCTTACATCTCATCTCACTAAAATATTTGAAAGAATAGTTAGACAGAAAATCTATGACTTTGGAAACTCAGAAAAAATTAAATGATAACCAACATGGGTTTCGGTCAGGCAGATCATGCCTATCGCAACTAATGGAACACTACAACATTATTGATGCACTTGAAAGTAATGAAAACTATGATGTAATATGCACAGACTTTGCCAAAGCGTTCGACAAGTGTGACCATGGAATCATAATACTCGTACATAAACTGAAATATATGGGAATAACAGGAAAAGTAGGGAATTTGATATATAATTTCCTTAGTGAGTGGCGGCAAGTCGTTACAGTACAAGGAGTATCTTCATCAAATCAGAGGTCCTCAGCTCAGTACCACAAGGAACAGTATTAGCTCCACTACTCTTCATAATCATACTAACTGACATAGATGAAGACATTACCAGAGACAGCACAGTAACATCCTTTGCGGATGACATAAAGATCAGTAGAAAAATACGAAATCCAGAAGATATAGGATCTCTACAAACAAACATGAACAGAATCTACAAGTGGACGGAAGACAACAATATGAAGTTTAACACTGAGAAATTTCAACTGTTGCGGTACGGTAAAAGGGAGGACCTAAAATCCATGGAATATTATACCCAAAATGAACAGGAAATTCAGAGAAATTCTAAAGCAAAAGATTTAGGGGTTGTAATGACTGATGATGCGAAATTTGAAACACAAAATAAAATAGCGGTAAACAGAGCAAAGAGAATAACTGGGCAGATACTGAGAACCTTTAAAAGAAGGGATAGGAATATAATGATTCCTCTACTGAAAACACTGATCATACCCAAATTGGAATACTGCTCGGTCCTAACATGCCCATATAAAAAAAGAAGCCATTAGACAGCTAGAAAGGATTCAGAGAAGCTTCATAGTCAAGCTCAATGGGTGCGAAGAACTAAATTACTGGGAAAGGTTACGCGAATTAAACCTATATTCACTGGAAAGGAGAAAAGAGAGATACACCATTATTTACACTTGGAAAATTATGGTGAAACTAGTCCCTAATCTTACTCTGAACCCTGTAACTCCCCAAACAACAGTGGAAAGTAGAAAAGGCAGACTGTCTCGTGTTCCCAAATTAATGGCTAGAGAGAAAACATCCTTAACCCTGAAAGAAAATAGTTTTGTTGTGAGAGGACCAAAACTGTTTAATCAGCTACCCAAAGACCTAAGAAACACGAGTGGTGTTGTGGTGGACATCTTCAAAGGAAGATTAGACGCCTGACTCAGAACAATCCACGATGAGCCGGGCGTACCTGGCTATGTGAGGTTGAGAGTACAAGAAACCAACTCACTAATTCACCAGGCCAACTCGAGAGGAGGGGCGACAAGCTTAACCTTCGTGAAATGAGGAATCATCGCACGGAACATTTGAAAGGAAAGGGTGAAAGGTATATATATATATATATATATATATATATATATGTGTGTGTGTGTGTGTGTGTGTGTGTGTGTGTGTGTGTGGGTGTGCGTGTGTGTGTGTGTGTGTATGTATGGACATATGTATTTACGTATGTCTATGTGTGTGTGTGCATGTACGAGTGTGTATATATGTATATTATGTATGTATGTATGTATGTATGTGTATATATATATATTGTGTATGTATGCATGTACGTATGCTTGCTTCCTGTAGCAACTGATTTATGCATCAACTCGCATAAAAAACAATAATAAATTGCAATATTAATATTTTTAGTATTGTGTTACTGTTAATATTGTTTTACATATATTGTCTCTTGTATTAAATTACATACATACATACAGTATGTTTAGGAATGCATCAACTGTCGCAATATATATATATATATATATATATATATATATATATATATATATATATATTATATATATATATATATATATGTGTATGTGTATTATTATATGTAGTGTATGTGTATTATTATATGTAGTAGTAGTAGTAGTTACTGTTAATTATTGCCTTGTATAAAAAATATATTTTTAATAATGACTTACAACAATTCATTTACAGCAATCTATTCGTAGCGATATGAAGTGATCAGGAATAATTAACAGATAGGTCGCCAAGTACAATAATTGATACAACTCGGTAATATTTTTCATTTACTCTTTCGGATATTTTAATCAATTTATTTTTTAACAAAAACTTTAATTCTATTTGTGTTTTATTCTAAAAAAAAAGAAGAAAAAAATTGCAAAAAAGGTTTCAACATTCTTTTTTGGACAATTATTTTCCCAAAATTTTTATGATATTTCTCGAGTTTTGAAATTATCGAATGGTGACCTTTGCCTAAATATGCCATAATTCTGAATACGGAAATTCATGGAAAGTTTGAATGGAAACTGTATTACATTAAAATTGTTGAAATGAGTTTCGTTTGTTTTTAAATGAAGTAGTTTCTCGAGATGCGTCATTTTCAGATCGATATAATTCATATGAAATATTATTCTTTCTTTTTTTTTAATATAATCTTTATTTGGAAAGTGTTCTTTGCTATTTGCTGTAGTCATTAATACTAAGTTTACAAAATAAATAACACACACACACACACACATATCTTATATAATCATGGTGTGTGTGTGTGTGTGTGTGTGTGTGTGTGTGTGTGTGTATTTTTGGGCTTCATTTCGAGGTAGGTTAAGAACTTGGAGTGCTTCGAGAAGAGCGGAAAATTCGTTTCCGGTCTCATTTTGTTCCGGATTAAATTTCTTCTTTAAGAACGTAAAAATAAAGATCTTTTCATTCAACAATTTTGTCTTCAAAAACAGCATAATAAATTACTGTAATAATCATTAACAATACAATTTCATTTACTTATTACTAATATATATATATATATATATATATATATATATATATATATATTATATATATATATATATATATATATATATATATATATATACACAAACTCAGAATATATATATATATATATATATATATATATATGTTTTGTGTGTGTGTGTGTGTGTGTGTGTGTGTGTGTGTGTGTTTCGAAATCAGTGTCTTATTATTATTATTATTATTATTATTATTATTATTGTTGTTGTTCTTGTTGTAGTTAAGAAACTTAAAATGTTGAAATAGTGATGAAATATTTTTTGCGGTCTAAAGAATAAATTTTTAGTGTTGTTGGAGCAGGTCGCAATATTACATACGTAGTTTTGCTGCTCATTCGTAACGCGAAAGTTTACCTGAGGAATAATTTTTACCTTAATTACTTTCCACTGAAAGGGTCGTACGGTTGCCGCAATATTTTCACAAGCAAGTTAATCTAACAAAGTTAACAAAAGGAAACGCAGTACAATAGCAGAGCAAATCGTGGTCCGGTAGAGAAATGTTTGCCGTTAAAGATTAGACGTCGCGTATGTAGTTACTGGAACCGACGTTGTCGTGGTAACGGATGATAATTTGTTTCGAGACTCTCATTGGGGAATGTCCGTTGTCAGGGTTACCATTTACTAGCGTGCTCCGTTTTAGCTTCGTCTCTCGTCATTGTTTACCATTTGGAGGGAGGAACTTAATCCATTTGGTCATTTGTTCCGAGATGACACTGAACAAGCAGTTGTGGGCTATTACAATGGCCCCCCCCTTATTCTTCTTCCTTTGGTTCAAGTTGGAGATGGTAAGTGCGGTTGTGTTTATTAGTTTTAAATCTTAAAAATATAAGCGGGTAGATGACCTTTAAAGTCCCGCAATCGAGTCTTATCTTACACGAATAAATTTGAATAAAGTTCCTAGGCGATAAAGTACAATATCAGACAAAACGTTTTCCTCATAATTCTCATAATTTTTATAAAAATTAGCATTATTTTGTACTTATCTAATTTATTAAACTTTAAACACATTTGAAACTGACCACAAACTAAAGAATAAATTATTTATATTTATGAAATGACATATTTTGCGATAAATATTAAAATACAAAGTCACAAAAAAAAGGGGACTCTTTTATGTCAAAAGTTGCGGTCTGTCGCAGACATTAAAATAAATCACCGGAGGAGAGTCGCCTTTTTTCAAAGCCGACTTCTCGTGTACTGCGCCTATTTCTGTCGTTTATTTCAGTTGAACGAATGTCGAAGGAAGGTTCACTCACTCCTTCAGTAAGTCGAATCATGCTGCGTGCGGACAGAGGGCGAGAAAAAAGCGTAGAATATTTACAGAACACAATCAAACATTTAGTTTAGAAAAAATAGAAAATTACACTCCCCTCACCCCCTCCAAAACAAATTGTCAAACAAATATTATTATTATTATTATTATTATTATTATTATTATTAAATGGAGGGCGCAGTTTTTTTATTCATAACTTATGTGAATTTAACTCATAATTACAATGTAATCAACATTAATTAACATTCAAATTTCAAATACTTACAACCATTAATTAACTTCATATAATTAATTCTACTCACATAATTTACACTGTTGTTGTTTATAAATTAATTTATTTGCGCGCGCAGACGACACTCCAACTAAATAAATATAAATAATAAAAAATAATTAATCAATTACTGTGCCTTTGAAACTGACCCTCGATTTAATCTGTATTTTAATAATTTTTTGAATTATGTTCCAAAACGAAAGGGAATTATGTTTAAATTTATTTTTAAATTTTAGTTTTAAATTATGTTTAAATTTTGTTTAAATTTAGTCACTTATCCCTTCATTTTCACTGACACACACACACACACACACACACACACACACACACACACACATATATATATACTGTATATATATATATATATAAGTGTTTGGATGTTTGGTTGTGGGTGTGTTTTGGGAGGTGTTGTTTAATCTCCTTCGTAACATTAAAGAACAAATGACGCAGGGGACCTACAGCTTTACGTGAGATTCGAACCACGGGTTGCTACATCATATGGGCGCAAGAACGGTATACCCCTTTAAACTGTTACCTAGACCCAATGTCACTTAACATTCGGTGATCGACAGGAAACGGTGTTACGACACTGGCCACGACGTCTCTCTCTCTCTTTCACACACAACACACACACACACGTGTATGTGTGTGTGTGTGCATATATCTACTACTTGAACCTTAACATAATGGAGTTGTTATACATTTGCAAAAGAGAGACCTAGTTTAAATAATTACACTCTTCAACGGTTTTATTGTGTTTTAATTTATAGTTTGCCGTGATCTTTTTTTTAGTTCCTTTCCTTTTGGGGAGTGGGGGGGGGGGGGTAAATTGGAAATTATAATTTTTTCTTTCGTGTTATTGTTAAATAATTTTAATTTTAATATTTTAATTTTAGTACTGAAGATGGAATCTGACTATTCCGATGCGTTTAAAATATATGACAATGTTTGCAACTACGCTGGTGTTCTCTCCCACTTAAATTACGCTTTCCTAAGCAGTCGTGAGTCGCCGATAATATATATATATATATATATATATATATATATTATATATATATATATATATATATATATATATATATATATATATATATATATTATTATATTAAATTATATGTTAAATTATTATTATTATCATTATTATTATATTAAATTATATATATTATTCCATTAAAGAACACGAACATTGCCCCCCCCCGCTATTTAAAGATGGTAACAGAGCAATGCCCAAGAATTATCGGCCAATGGCTCTCACCTCACACCTTATAAAGTGCTTTGAACGTATAATTAGAGGCAAAACTACCTACTACCTACAAGAAAAAGACTTATACAACCTAAATCAACATGGCTTCAGGGCTAGAAGATCATGCCTATCACAGCTACTAGACCACCAGGAGAAAATATTGGAAACATTTGTCGAGGACAAAACATAGATGTAATATATACGGACTTTGCTAAAGCCTTCGATAAATGTGACAATGGAATCATAGCACACAAATTTAAGAATACAGGCATTGCCGGGAAACTAGTAAGATGAATATTTATTTTCTTGACGCAAAGAACACAAAGAGTGGTGGTAAACGGAGTTAAATCGGAAGTCTCGGAAGTCGTGAGCTCTGTCCCACAAGGGGCAGTATTAGCTCCCTTGCTGTTCATAATATGATTGCAGATATTGATGCAGATATTAAGGACAGTATTGTATCATGTTTCGCAGACGACACAAAGATATGTAAGGAAATATTGAACGAAGGTGACATAAAAAAATTTACAAAACGACATTGAAACATTATTCTAGTGGGCAGAAGACAACAATATGAAGTTCAACGAAGAAAAATTCCAACTGCTAAGATATGGTAATGACAAGGAGCTGCAGAATAAAAGGTACAAAACTCTGCAAGACAAACAGATAACACCGAATCTACAAGTCAGGGATTTTGGAGTAATAATGTCGACGGATACAGAATTCAGCGAGCACTACAACATGAAAATTACAACGGCTAGAAAAATAATAAGAATCATCTGGAGGAGCTTCCGCAGCAGAAAAGCAAACATCATGCTCAAATTATGGAAAAGTCTAGCCCTACCAATAATTGAGTATTGTTCAGTATTAAACAAGCCCACACGGAAAACGAGACATTGCGAACATTGAAGCTATACAAAGGACTTTTACATCTAAGATAGAAGAAACGGAAGGTGAAGACTACTGGTCTCGACTACAACCCCTGAAACTGTACTCTCTTGAAAGAAGGCGAGAGCGGTACACAATAATATACATATGGAAAATACTTGAGGGCTTTGTCTCTAACCTTAGAAATGAAATAGAAACAAACTGGAATGAGAGAAGAGGCAGATTTTGTACAGTCCCAACTGCTGTGGGACAGAGGTGGAGGCCATGAAAACGAGGATGGAAAATACCCTCAGAATACGAGGCCCAAAGCTTTTCAATGCCCTACCGAGAGAAGTACGAAATCTCCAGCACACCGACCTGAATAACTTCAAGAACCAGTTGGACAAATTCCTGTGCAAAGTCCCTGACCAGCCATGTGTGCCTGGCTAAGAGAGCAGGAGGAGATCAGACAGCAATTCCCTCCTTTATCAAATTCCGCAAATGAGGCGGGATGCTGCAGAGGGGTCGACTACAGGTCGATCCTGAACCGTCGTTCGAACTCACACAAAGTCACACAAAGTAAGTAAGTATATATATATATATATATATATATATATATATATATATATATATATATTAGTGATGGATCGAGTGGTCGGTTTTTCACAACCGCGGTTGCGGTTGTGTTTGCGGTTGTCGAATTTTTTCCAATCCGCGGTTGCGGTTGCGGTTATCATATACTAGGAAAAATGCGTAATTATTAACTGGATTTAGCCACTATAGTGCGATTTAGCCACACTTGGTACATAATATATAAATAGTATTTATTTAGTAAATACCTTATGTTGAACATAAGTTTTGCAATACACCGCTACCGCTATTTGTGTGTTGCAAAACTTGTGTTCAACATAAGGTATTTACTAAATAAATACTATTTAAATGAAGTATATTCTAAACTTATATAGCTATTATGAAAGAATAGGTCAAATTAATTAAAACCATATTTTGCACTAAGTGTGTTACCAGGATGAAGGACGAGGACCCATCGCACTGTTCATCCCACCTACCACTTTCCCCAGCCTCCACCCATTGGAAAGTTATGGATTATTATTCATTTGAAAAACTGATGTCAAACTTAATGACAGGCAGTGTGAATTTCAAGAATAATATTTTTGCTGCATTTTCACCTTTCAAGCGGCAACGCCTCTCATCGTACAACGTTCCCGCTCCACGCATAAGGAGACCCATCATTTTCTTTTTAAAAAAAGAAATATTTCTAATTAACCTAAAATTAAAATTAACTAAGCTTTTACAACCGCAACCGCACTTATGGAACGGCGGTTGCGGTTACGGTTGCGGTTGTGAATTTTTGTGCGGTTGTAGTGCGGTTGCGGTTGCGGTTATTCGATCCATCACTAATATATATATATATATAATGCTCCACGCTTTAAAAATTCTCACCTACAAACTAAACATTACTTCTGATATGTATCAAATTGTAGATAATACTGCTTCGGAAATCACCCACGACAAAATATTATCATAGCTTCCCAAACCAAACACCTTTTCAACAAAAGACAGTCCAACTCGTATGACAGAAAACCAAATTACACTGTAAACTGTGCAACTAGATCTTAATGCTTCACTGGACAGGGCCCCTACAGCAACCTCGATCAAGAGATAAAAGCATCTACTATGCTAAGATCTTTCCAGATAAAAATTGAAAGATAAATACGAGGGCCACTCAATATATTTTGCCCCACCTTTTTTTTTCTTTCCAAGTTTCCTTGTAAGTTCCAGAAATTTTGTACACAAGTAGTTACATACCTTTTTTACAAGTTTTTATTTTTCCACATAGTCTCCATCCTTTTCTACGGCTTTCCTCTACCTCGAAATAAGGGCCTTTATTCCTTGCTGTAAAAGTCCGTTGGGTTCCGCTGGAGCCACTTCTTAACCTCCTCAACAACCTCATCGTCACTCTGAAACTTTCTCCCACGAATAGCATCCTTCATTGGCCCAAACAAATGGAAGTCTGAAGGTGCCAGATCCGAGCTGTATGGAGGGTGGGGTAACACAGTGAAGCACATTTTTGTGATGGCCTCTCTTGTTTGCAAGAGTTGATTGTTTGTTCCTTCTTCATAATGTCGACCAGAATCGCCCCTTTCATGTCCCAGAAGATGGTGGCCATAACCTTTCCTGCAGAGGGAGCCATTTTGAACTTTTTCTTGCGTGAGGAGTCTGCGTGATGCCACTCCATGGATTGGCGTTTTGTTTCAGGTTCAAAGTGGTGTACCCAAGTCTCATCCCAAGTCACAATTCGTGAGAGGAAGTCATCCCCTTCTGTCTCGTATCGAACCAACGACTCAGAAGCAATTTCTTTTCTTTGGGCTTTGTGATCTTCAGTCAGTTCGTGAGGAACAAACCGTGAACACACTTTTGAGTATCTCAGTTGCTGAATTATCGTATTCACACTTCCTTCACTAATTCCTAGCTCCAGTGATAGCTCCTTGTATGTGACGCGCCGATTTGATCGAATGATGCTGTTAGCACGTTGCACAGTGTGAGATGTCACAGCCGATGTCGGGCGACCGCTGCGTGGCTCATCATCGAGGCTGGCTCTCCCTCTCTCCGATGATCTCTCACGTTTAGACCAACGTTCAACTGTGCTTCGATCAACAACAGCATCTCCGTAAATGTTTTGTAGACGTTTGTGAATATTCCCAACTGTTTCCTTCTCTGCGGTTAAGAACTCAATAACAGCTCTCTGTTTACGACGCACATCACTGTC